>CAWUFW010021769.1:0-112106 GCA_963921515.1 Calotriton arnoldi | reverse complement strand
AAGTTACCGGTAAGTACGGTTAAAATTACTTTTCAGGACCAGTACTGGGCTGAAAGATGCAGCACTGAGGTCTCTCCTGATAACAGGTGAGTAAATCTGAATTCGGATTTCGGCTGATTTTAGAGGAATATTTGTATGTTTCAAAAATCAACACTTAGAAACTTTTTCAGCAAAAAGCAGTCAATGATATCCTATGGAAGGAAATTCAAGTTACTGGTAAGTACGGTTAAAATTACTTTTGAGGATCAGTACTGGGCTGAAAGATGCAGCACTGAGGTCTCTCCTGATAACAGGTGAGTAAATCGGAATTCGTATTTCGGCTGATTTTAGAGGAATATTTTAAAGTTCCAAAACTCCACACTTAGAAGAATTTCCAAGTGAAACCAGTCAATGTTAGCCTATGAAGGAAATTCAAGTTACCGGTAAGTACGGTTAAAATTACTTTTCAGGACCAGTACTGGGCTGAAAGATGCAGCACTGAGGTCTCTCCTGATAGCAGGTGAGTAAATCGGAATTCGTATTTCGGCTGATTTTAGAGGAATATTTTAAAGTTCCAAAACTCCACACTTAGAAGAATTTCCAAGTGAAACCAGTCAATGTTAGCCTATGAAGGAAATTCAAGTTACCGGTAAGTACGGTTAAAATTACTTTTGAGGATCAGTACTGGGCTGAAAGATGCAGCACTGAGGTCTCTCCTGATAACAGGTGAGTAAATCGGAATTCGGATTTCGGCTGATTTTAGAGGAATATTTGCACAATGGTGAAGGGAGGGGCGGGGCCTGAGGTGACATCTGTGCAAACGCGCCCCGTGGTGCGTTTTAAGTTGGGGGATTAAGTCCCCTTGAATCATGAGGGTCCCTACGGGCCAACTAGCCCACCAGGAACCTCCAGTATGCGCCAGGGGCTGCGTTGCAGAGACATGTACAGAGGCCACACCCCTTTTACACCTCTCTGCAACGCAGCTCTGTGGCGCTTTCTGGACGTACCTGTTGGGCTAGTTGGCCCCCAGGGACCCTCAGGATTGAAGAGGATTTAATTCCCCATCTTAAAACGCGCCACGGGGCCTGTTTGCACACATGTCACCTGAAGCCCCGCCCCTCCCTTCACCACTGTGCAAACGCGCCCCGTGGCGCGTTTTAAGTCGGGGATTAACTCCCTTGAATCCTGAGGGTCCCTGGGGTGCAACTAGCCCACCATATACCTCCAAAAGCGCCATAGAGCTGCGTTGCAGAGAGGTGTAAAAAGGGCGTGGCCTCTGTACACCTCTCTGCAAGGCAGCTCCCTGGCGCATACTGGAGGTTCCTGGTGGGCTAGTTGGCCCCAGGGACCCCCAGTATTCAAGGGGAATTGTTTCCCTCTGCAAACGCGCCAGGGGCGCGTTTGCAGAGTGGTGAAGGAAGGGGCGGGGCCTGCGGGCCCGATCGTTTTTTTTTTTTTTTGGGGAGGGGGGCCGCGTGGCCCCCTCCCGGGCCACTACTTGCCCCGGGGACCCCATCCCCCGGGGCTGGCCCTCTCGTTGGGGACTGTGGGGGTCCCCAATCCCCCACAGTCCCGCCGGCTCCCCGTGTCCTACGGGAGCCGGCATTGCTTTTACACATGGGGAGCTGCTAACATGCTGCTCCCCATGTGGAAAGCAATCGGCTTTGGATATTGGAAGAGAGAGCAGGTTTCCTGCTCTCTCTTCCAATATCCAAAGCAGTTTGCAATGACAGGACGGGAGCCGCGAGGCTCCCGTCCTGTCATTGCAAACAGCAGTGTCCCGGGGTAGGCACCCCGGGACACTGCAGGAGCCGGCCCTGGGGGTGGTGGTCCCCAGGGCCATCAAGGGCTCCAGGAGGGGGCCGCGCGGCCCCCTCCCATTCAGTGCACAGCCCCGGGAGGTGGTGGTCCCCGGGCTCTGGGGGTCCAAAACGGACCCCCATTGTAATTTTCTTAGTGCCCCGGGAGGTGGTGGTCCCGGGCGTGTGGGGGCTGGAGCCCCCCACACAGGTTTTTAATTAAAAAAGAAGCCCCGGGGAGGTGGTGGTCCTCGGGGCTGCGGGAGGGCTCAGAGCCCTCCCGCACCATTCTACATAAAGCCCCGGGGGTGGTGGTCCCCGGGCTTGAGGGCCCTTAGAGGCCCCCACACATAAAATTAACCCCCCCCAGCATGCCCCCGGGACTTGGCCCACCCGGGGGCCAATTAACATCGAAGCGCGGAGACCGCGCTTCAATTTTTTTTTTTTTCGGCAGGGTTCGCGCTCCCTGTGCGCATCCTGCCGATTTTTTAAAAAAAATAAAATACAATTTTTTGCCCAGGGGGTCCTTGTGGGACCCCCTGAGCAGACCTAGGGGGTCAGGGTGTTTCTACCCTGCCCCCTTTGTGCGCTTTGCGCACTTGTTTCTGTCCCTCGGTTCTACCGAGGGACAAAATGGCTGCCAACACTTCCTGATTTGGAGTGTTGACAGCCAATTAACATAAAGCTCGTGCTCGGGAGGATCCGCGGCCCTAGATATACCTATCTTTTTTCTTTTGATTTTCTCAGCAACTACTGAACGGATTTACACCATTTAACAAAAAGGGTTCTTTCTGAACCAAGAACTACCTCTTTGCCAAATTTGGTGTAATTCCGTTCAGCAGTTCGGGCTGTAGCCATGTCTAAAGTTTCCTATGGAAAATTGCATGGGGAAAACGTGTTTTGGGACCCCCCTTTTTCTCGGCCCCCGCTTGACGAATCCCCCCGAGACTTTCAGGGTAGGAGCAGACCGGAGCGGGCCACAAAGTTTGAAAATTTTGCGAAGATACGTCAACCGGCAAGAGAGTTATTTCAAATAGAATGTCGCGGATTTCCTATGGATAATAGGTTGTAACTATAACTATCTACTGGCGACCGCCAGTAGATAATATATATATATATATATATATATATACACATTTATATATACTGTTTTCACAACTGCTTCTGCACGGGACCGGCAGTGGCACATTGCTATGGAGCCACTCACTTCCCCGCTCGAATGTTGCTCCCCCATCCCACCAGCACCTCTCCTCCTACCACTCCACTTTATTTTTTTGAATTATTTTAATTACTTTTATGAGGGCCCGGCGACTGCACACAGCTAGAGGGCTGCTCGCATCTTTCTTTTAGTAGTCCTGCATGTACGTTTTTTATATTACTGGTCTAAAAAGGCCATCTACCGCCTAGGAACAGGGCATTAAACTTTAAATAAAAATGACAAAATGACCAACCATCCATCAACATGCGTGCTTGCGCATGTGCACACATGTATGCTCATCTTGAAATGTGTTTGTATGCTGTGCTGGAATTGGAAAATATTTACCGTGGGAACCCATAAATTGGCAGAGTGTGGCAGATAAAAGGGGTGGATTCAGGAGGGGCAGAGCTTGAAAAGCAGAGTCCAACAGTCAACTTATACATTTATTTATAAAAACATCTGCTGCAATAAAATTACCAACAGAGGACATATGTGGCATTATATATGTTCTAGATTGCTTAAGTGATCACAAAGAGGCTGCATTTTTTAAATATCTTACAGGGTTAAGATACCTGCTGCAGAGATCATTATGTGCCCAGCAAATTTGAGGGGAGTATTATAACTATAAAATAACTCTAGTGGTTAACACAGTACTAGGAGAGTTTTGTGTTTTGTCCAGTCACAGTTTTGACCCATAAAGTAGCATAGAGGGTAAATGTACCTGCTGCAAAGCACATCGTGTAACATGCCGATCACCGATTTATATTTTATTTAGATAGGTAAGTGGGCTACTGCTTTCGACACGGAGATCATTTTGTTACTTCCAGTTTATAAGTTATATAGGACAGTGAGTTACTTACCGGCATCAAGGAGCTGCATGCAAACTGTAAGTCATGGGTTTAGATCCTTATTGTTATTTTCTCAATCTGTTTTTATTCTAAGATTGGGTTCCGTTGGGAAGTAATAAAGTATTGTTAGTACGAACAACCACAATCACTATTTCACATGTTATACCTCGATTTTTTTGTTTCTCCTGACCATTCCCTCTTAACATATAGGGGGTCATAACGATGTAGGGCGGATCGCCACCGCCCGTATGGCGGTGGCGATCCGCCCCTACATTTCCCTCCGCCCGCCACCCATTTTCCCCCCGCCATATTAGACCAGTCGACTGGGCGGAAAAGGGGCTACATATGGTGGCGGTGTCTGCTAGACACCGCCATCCATATTAGCATGGGTGAGGGAAGCAGCCTTTCCGTGGCGGCGATGCCGCCACGAAAAGGCATGCGGAGTTTGCTGTTGGGGGCCCGTTGCGGGCCCCCAGGGTATGGGGGGGTGGGGGTGCACATGGGGGGTACCTATGGTACCCTCTACATTGTCATGGACAAGGTGGCAGGCACCGCGCGGTGCCTGTCACCTTGTGCATGACAATGCACACAGTGCATTCCCAGCATTGAGGCGGGCAGTGCTGTGTGCACCGCCCGCCACGATGCTGGGAATGGAGGATGCCACCGCCACGGTGGCGGTGGCATCCTAATCGCTGCTGCGGGACCGCCGCACCACTGGCGGCCGGTCCCAGCACCGCTAGGGTGGCGGGCGGACGAAAGTCCGCCCGCCATCCTAATAGGCCCCTTAATGTCTATAAGTATGAATTGTATGTGATTCCTACACTATATGACCCTCAGTGTCTTACGTAACATTTCATGAACATTGATTTACACATATGTATGATTTATTGTGCTTGTGTGTGATGTAAAGTGCTCTGACATCCTACACTGTGATGAGCAGTGCTATTAAAGCGAATAAATAGAAAAAATGGTAGGTGCCATTTAAATCAATATTTGTATAATTACTCTTACAGACAGATAAATCTTGTATTCTACAGTGCAAGCACATCTCTTACCTAGGGAGTTGAATAAACTCCTAAACCAGCCTACAATAGTTTCTGTTCAGCACTTGTGAAGTGGTAACACGCTGTGTGCCTTTGTTTCCTTCCATTGCATTGCCGTCTTGGATGTTAGGCTTCAAATGGCCCCCAGCCAAGATGATACTTGAACTGTTGGAGGGCTAATGGCCCTTTAATGTTAGGTCTTTGTTTTTCGCCCAGCAAAAGAGGGAAAATAATAGAGTTTTTTCTGTAAGATTGCAGTTTGTCTTTCTCTGGAGCACAGGAAGGGGCTGTTTTACTTGCTATAAATTGCACTGATGTATTATTTGTCTGATGGACATTATCTCCTATCTACTAATAGTAATAATCTCTCAAATTATTTATTGAAAATCAAAGTAATGTTCTTCATTCAAATGAGTGACTATCTGGAAAGAAAAACAAGTTAACGGGGAGGTTTACAGACATGCTGGTGCCTATGAGAGGCTGAAGCAGGCAGTCAAATGTCAGTCTAACATGGCGTGCACTGCCCCAGGCCTACAGAGTCACCTCAGCCACACGTTAGGCTGTGCCGGGCATTCGATTGACACTGCCTACGCCCAACCGGAGTTTCAGCGCCCTGGCTCAACTTATTTCCATTAAGGAGAGGATGTAGCCAGGGCTTTAAGTGGGCCGGGTCGTGCCGGTGCTCAGCACCCGCAGTTTTTAAAAGCAGGTGCCGAAACCGGTCCCTATCGGGCTCTCCATTTTTACCCTCGGGGTGGGGGGGGGAACAGCGCTGCAATAGTAGCACCCGTCACTGCTTTTAATGTAACTTCAAAGTGACCAGTTTTTCAGGTTTATATAACGCAAACATGAGCACCACATTACACAAGGACGTGTTAGTTTTTTAAATAACTGGATGTCAGTCTCGATACTGTTTTCTCAGGCTCGAAAGTCGGTAGCTTTAGCCTTTTGCCACAACCTCGCCTACAAGAGCTGAACCATTTGTAATATTATATACAACAAAGTCATAGGTGTTGCTAATTTGTATGGGTAATGTTACTTGCTGTAATATATATATATATATATATATATATATATATATATCAAAGCTCCAAGGTTCCCACCAGTTTGAGACGCACTCTGACATCCACTTCAGCAACCTTCATGAGGTAATAGCCGGATCGGCGGGCGGATCCAGTTTACAGCATGCCTGTCGATTCACGCCTGACGCGTTTCGTGCTCATTGCACTCTTCAGAGGCGCGACAGTCAATTTGGCATAAAGGCCACACCTCCCACTTATGATATGAGCCCTCCAATGGGCGACTCAAATGAGTCTGCTTTGGTTTGTGGGTCTTGTAGTGTGTGCCTTAGTTATGTGCCGCTGTCTGAAACATTCCAAGCCCACCAATGGGCCTCCACTCGCTCCTCCGGCTTGTCAATCCTCAATGGATGCCTCCACATTAAGACTCCGTGATTCGGAGCCCCGTGGCCCCAAATTTCCGGGTGGTGCGTCTCCCGTGGCTGGGAGGCCGCGTTGTAAATCAAAGCTCCAAGGTTCCCACCAGTTTGAGACGCACTCTGACATCCACTACAGCAACCTTCATGAGGTAAAAGCCGGATTGGCGGGCGGATCCAGTTTACAGCATGCCTGTCGATTCACGCCTGACGCGTTTCGTGCTCATTGCACTCTTCAGAGGCGCGACAGTCAATTTGGCATAAAGGCCACACCTCCCACTTATGATATGAGCCCTCCAATGGGCGACTCAAATGAGTCTGCTTTGGTTTGTGGGTCTTGTAGTGTGTGCCTTAGTTATGTGCCGCTGTCTGAAACATTCCAAGCCCACCAATGGGCCTCCACTCGCTCCTCCGGCTTGTCAATCCTCAATGGATGCCTCCACATTAAGACTCCGTGATTCGGAGCCCCGTGGCCCCAAATTTCCGGGTGGTGCGTCTCCCGTGGCTGGGAGGCCGCGTTGTAAATCAAAGCTCCAAGGTTCCCACCAGTTTGAGACGCACTCTGACATCCACTACAGCAACCTTCATGAGGTAAAAGCCGGATTGGCGGGCGGATCCAGTTTACAGCATGCCTGTCGATTCACGCCTGACGCGTTTCGTGCTCATTGCACTCTTCAGAGGCGAAACAGTCAATTTGGCATAAAGGCCACACCTCCCACTTATGATATGAGCCCTCCAATGGGCGACTCAAATGAGTCTGTGTTGGTTTGTGGGTCTTGTAGTGTGTGCCTTAGTTATGTGCCGCTGTCTGAAACATTCCAAGCCCACCAATGGGCCTCCACTCGCTCCTCCGGCTTGTCAATCCTCAATGGTTGCCTCCACATTAAGACTCCGTGATTCGGAGCCCCGTGGCCCCAAATTTCCGGGTGGTGCTCCCGCGGCTGTGAGGTCGCGTTGTAAATCAAAGCTCCAAGGTTCCCACCAGTTTGAGACGCACTCTGACATCCACTACAGCAACCTTCATGAGGTAAAAGCCGGATTGGCGGGCGGATCCAGTTTACAGCATGCCTGTCGATTCACGCCTGATGCGTTTCGTGCTCATTGCACTCTTCAGAGGCGCGACAGTCAATTTGGCATAACGGCCACACCTCCCACTTATGATATGAGCCCTCCAATGGGCGACTCAAATGAGTCTGCGTTGGTTTGTGGGTCTTGTAGTGTGTGCCTTAGTTATGTGCCGCTGTCTGAAACATTCCAAGCCCACCAATGGGCCTCCACTCGCTCCTCCGGCTTGTCAATCCTCAATGGTTGCCTCCACATTAAGACTCCGTGATTCGGAGCCCCGTGGCCCCAAATTTCCGGGTGGTGCGTCTCCCGCGGCTGGGAGGTCGCGTTGTAAATCAAAGCTCCAAGGTTCCCACCAGTTTGAGACGCACTCTGACATCCACTACAGCAACCTTCATGAGGTAAAAGCCGGATTGGCGGGTGGATCCAGTTTACAGCATGCCTGTCGATTCACGCCTGACGCGTTTCGTGCTCATTGCACTCTTCAGAGGCGCGACAGTCAATTTGGCATAAAGGCCACACCTCCCACTTATGATATGAGCCCTCCAATGGGCGACTCAAATGAGTCTGCATTGGTTTGTGGGTCTTGTAGTGTGTGCCTTAGTTATGTGCCGCTGTCTGAAACATTCCAAGCCCACCAATGGGCCTCCAAAATGACTGTCGCACCTCTGAAGAGTGCAATGAGCACGAAACGCGTCAGGCGTGAATCGACAGGCATGCTGTAAACTGGATCCGCCCGCCGATCCGGCTTTTACCTCATGAAGGTTGCTGCAGTGGATGTTAGAGTGCGTCTCCACAGGTGGGAACCTTGGAGCTTTGATTTTTACGCGGCCTCCCAGCCGCGGGAGATGCACCACCCGGAAATTTGGGGCCACGGAGCTCCGAATCACGGAGTCTCAATGTGGAGGCATCCATGGAGGATTGACAAGCCGGATGTGCGAGTGGAGGCCCATTGGTGGGCTTGAAACGTCTCAGACAGCGGCACACAACTGAGGCACACACTACAAGACCCACAAACCAACACGGACTCATTCGAGTCGCCCATTGGAGGGCTCATATTTTTAAGTGGGAGGTGTGCCTCTATGCCAAAATGACTGTCGCGCCTCTGAAGAGTACAATGAGCACGAAACGCGTCAGGCGTGAATCGACAGGCATGCTGTAAACTGGATCCGCCCGCCGATCCGGCTTTTACCTCATGAAGGTTGCTGCAGTTGATGTCAGAGTGCGTCTCCACAGGTGGGAACCTTGGAGCTTTGATATATATATGTACAGATTCATATAGCACGAACTCCACCCGAAAGTATTGGAGCGCTTTACATGAGCACCAGTTACGTTACACAAGGTCACATTCATTTTTGGAAGGCATGGGGGAGAATAAGTGATTTGTCCAGAATCACAGGATGTTGAGCCGATGCCGAGACTCAAACCTGGTTCCCCAGCTCCAAAGTCGGCAGCTCGAGCCATAAGGCTACATCCAGGGCTTTAAGTGGGATGAAAAAACTGGGGGGTCTCCCATAGGGCGTGGCTTAAAACACGCTAGAAATCTGTGCTGAGCATATTGTGCCGCCCGACTGGTATTTTGCTGCTTCTGTCCATTCATCCAGAGATAGATAGAGATATATATATATATATATATATATATATATATATCTCTGGATGAATGGACAGAAGCAGCAAAATACCAGTCGGGCGGCACAATATGCTCAGCACAGATTTCTAGCGTGTTTTAAGCCACGCCCTATGGGAGACCCCCAGTTTTTTCATCCCACTTAAAGCCCTGGATGTAGCCTTATGGCTCGAGCTGCCGACTTTGGAGCTGGGGAACCAGGTTTGAGTCTCGGCATCGGCTCAACATCCTGTGATTCTGGACAAATCACTTATTCTCCCCCATGCCTTCCAAAAATGAATGTGACCTTGTGTAACGTAACTGGTGCTCATGTAAAGCGCTCCAATACTTTCGGGTGGAGTTCGTGCTATATGAATCTGTAAAAAAAAAAAAAGGTACAACTAACAGAGCCTCAAGGGCATAAAATGGAACAGGATGCCTGAAAACAACAGATTATATTTCTGAGGCTATGGGTGTACATATTGGGCGGAGGGGGCCTTGGGAAGCCCCCTACTTGCAGGAGTAACAGCAGGCAAAAGAGGGCATGTGGAGGAGACGGCGAAGAGTGAGAGACCAAGAACAGCTCCTGGTGAGACGAGCAGATCAAAGCCATCAGAGGAGTCTGCTGACTCCTTGACTTTGTACCTCGTCCTTCCACAATTACCTCCCACCAAAACTTTCACTGAGGTCAAGGAGAGGGGATGTGTGGGTGTTACTCGATCACAAACACACTTTCTCTTTTACAGCTATTCAGGAAAAAAGTTAACACTGCACAATTCGTTTTATGAAACACACCACTAACGCTTCATCTCCCGCCAGACTCTAGACTAGAGGAATGTTTGATGGTCCTCTGCTGCCATCTGCCGGAGGCATGCAGTAAGGCGCAATGGCCTCTCGTTTCCATCAATCCAGCAGGACTTTCTGATGACGAAGAAGCACAAAACGTTAACAATGACCGCAGCCAGTGTTCTTCCTGAGAGTGAACAGGAGAGCAGGAAAGCGGGGAATAGCTGAAGAGGTGGTGCTATAATTTAGAAAATCAAAACAAATAAAAGAGCGTGAGAAAGGAATGGCAGGAGAAAAGCACAAATCCCGCTATGCACCATGGAATCAAGTACCTGAGTTTATAATACTCATTGAATAGCTTAGCACCACCTAAATAACACTTTTAAATTTCCCATACAAAGTGGTATTTGTTATTGTCCTGGGGCGATAAAAATTCAAGTCAACCCTGTCTGAGTTTGTAAAACGTGGCCTGCAGGCTGGGCACTGGTCACAGCAAGAGTCACTTAACCTAGTGAGCTATGGTGTCACTGACAGCGCTACTGACCTTTCTGAAGCACCCGCTCTGTCTAGGATGCTTTCAATATAGACACGCAAGAGTAGTAGGCCTCGGTTCTTTAAAAAAAAAGTCAGAATTTTACCCCTGAAAGGCTTATGCCTACACTTCGAGTGAATTTGCTAAAAATGCTTTCTCAATGGGGAAAGCACTTTCCTCTACACAAACACCAATTTTGTGTTTTCCCCTCACCACTGCCACTTTGAATGTGAATTTACTCTTTCCCCTGGCAGGTGTAAATCTTTGATCCTCTCCAGGATGGAACTGTATCTTCCAAGAGATTGTGGATACTACCTACAAACCTGGAAGTTTTGGGGTGTACACCTACTGAGGCTTGCATCTCTGCCCTGGAAAGCCCACAATACGCCCCTTGGAGATTTGCCTATCCGTACCATTAGTAACACTTTTATGAGTGCAAGTTCACGTTTTATGAATAGAAAATGTGAAATGCCACTGCTTAATGGGGGTGCTTGAAGACCTAGAAACAACTTAGGGCCCGATTGCGACGCGGTTAGGAAAGCATTCCCACCTAGGGCCCGATTACGATGCAGTTAGGAGGGCCTCCTAACGGCATTTTCTCCTTCCGAATCGGATCGGGAACGTGTCTTCCCGACCGAGGGCCAGATTACGATCGGGTTAGGAATGGTAGCCTATGTGGCTCCCATAGAAGTCAATGGGAGTCCAACCAAATCGTATCTGGAAGCATCCGGATGCATCATACTCGGTCGGTCATACTCTCCCGGTCCGAGTCGGCCGTAAACCATTTCCAAAACGATTCGTTCAGGAAGATTTCCTAACTGCATCATAATCGGGCCCTTAAGCTAACGAAAACCTAGAAGAATCTGGCGAGCTGAAGGGTAAAAAGTGAAATGGCAGGGGATGAAGGCTGATCACACTATTTAACATCTTTTCTGCTGATTACATGAAACAGCAGAAAAGATGTTAAATAGTGGGACATGCTCGAACTGTGAGGGTGACACAGTGCAGAGAAAAACACCATGATATAATATCACAAAGCAGCTGGATGTGACAGATGAAAGCTCAGAAATGGCCGCGAGGCTGCATGTTGGTTCTCTAAAATGCATTTAATACTGGCCTGTTACCCTTGGAATCATTTCCACTTTGTGAGCCTATTAGGAGGCGAAGGAAGGTCTACAAGGGAGCGGGACACGGGGCAAGGGGCGGAGCTTAAGAGTACCAGCACTGCCTGAGCAGCTGTGAACTCACACTCCTTACCCAAATATTCATACAAAAGCATCTGTGGCGCCGCCTCTCACATTCCAGTGAGGTTGGAAACCATCTACAAGTCCACGCAGAGTGCACACACCCAAGGTGGAAACCTACTCTGTGTATAGGTTTTCAGCTCATCTTAGTATTAACCTTGTGCTAAATACTCTTCGCCAATCAGTGGTGTGAACATTATTAATACCATGTGATGCACAGCACTACTATGAGAGGTGGAAGCAGGGGCGGTTTCTCCATAAGGGCTCAGGGGCTGCGCCCCTCTGAAAGTCCTACACACCTACATAAAAACATGTTAAATAGATCAATTTACTTAGAGATATGATCGTATCTCTAAATAAATGGATGTATTTAAGTCTGGGCTGTCTGTATTAGGCTGCCTGCCCCGCCTCGCTCTGAAACAGGAGACAGAAGACAGGCAGTAGATCAACTTTCTGTAATGCAAGACGCAGGGCTTTCTGTTTTAAAGCCCTTCATTGCCATTGTGGTCTATGGTTGTTTGCACTCTGAAGGTCAGTGACACAATTAGTGTCATGGTTTCAGACGTCAGAGACTTCATCCCTGCATGACTTCAGACGTCCGTCATTCAAAGGCATAGATCCCACCCTTTCATCATACGCGAGAGTGGATTCAAGTACGTCTGATCTGGTGTCTTGTTCTCGGTAATAGTAAGTGTTTGCATGCTAATGTCGTGTTATGTATATTGTGCTGAGACCCCTTATCATGCTAACCTCCTCCATTGTGACACCCAGGCCCTCGCTGCAGATTGCTAGCTCCGTTAGAAGTGGAGCTGCTGTATTTGTTCCCCCGTGAAATGGATCCAAATAACAGCAGGGTTCTTGTTTCCATGCGAAGTTGATCCAAATATCCGAGTCAAGCAAGGCGATTAATATGTGCTTACAGTGGACAGTCCTCTGATGTATGACATTAAAACTGGCCGTGTCTTCATGCCCCTAAGTTAACACTGATGCCAAAAACATGGATTGACTTGAAAACAGGGAATGCATTTCAGCGATTTAGTGCCTCTCGTATTTCACATGCTTTACTTAATGTTGCATTGGTGAGAGTTAGCTATTTTATAATGTTGTTGTTTATCTGTATTTTTTTCTGTGCATACTTTAAGGCTTGAGCAATGGCAGGTGTTTTTGAGGGGCTCTGAGCGCTCAGGCGCTTAGGCTGAAGCCTAACAAAGTGCCTGTCAGAGGGTTGGCCTCTCTACAGAGCACAAAGAACAATAATTATGTTTTCCATTTACAACTGAAATTCTGTTGATATGTGTGTGAAGGGGGTATACAGATGTGAAAATATTTGCAAGGCAAAAGTAAGAGAAATTAAAGTGCTCAAATTTGAGGGAGTGTAGGGCATGTTTGGGGGTGATGAAGTGACAAAGATGCGAGGAAGTGCATTCGGGGAAGAGTGAAAAGAGGATGCTGAAGAGGAAAGAGAGGTGGTTGAAGATGTGCATATGGACAAGATATGCAGAGAAAAAGAGGATACATATCTATTATAAAGCGCACATAACAGAAGGCCAAAACTCCTTTCACAGGCCTCAATGCTATTTAATTCACATACTCACAGTTTCCGAATTGAAACATTTCCAATGTTAATTATTTATAAGAAATCATTGTTGTTACTCATTTCTCTTAAACAACTAACACCCATTGACCAAGCCAAGTATACTGACAGGCTTCACGTGTATGTCAGTTGTTGTGTCATTTATCTGGATACAATTACATCTCAGAGAGAAACCAAAATACCTGTCAGGTGGCACACTATGAGTATCACAGAAATTTATTTGACATGTTCCTTTTTAGAGAGCCCCCACTTTTTCATCCCACTTAAAGACCTGTCTGCACGTATTTCTATATGAATGGTTGCAGCCAGCAGCTGTGGGTGCTTCTCGAAGTCTGGTTAGAGCATATTTTTCCAAAGTTAATGCTACATGCAGTGCATGACACTGGGCAAGCATACATTTTAAAGGGCTACAGTTGTCATTCTGTACAATTTACCCATTACAGTAACTGTTGAACATATTTATGCAGGAAGATATGGGGCAGTATTTAATGTGTTTTATATTTCAAGACTGGTGCAGAGACAGAATATTGACGTCGAAATATCGAATTGCATGAATATCTAGTCAAGAATATCGATGGTGGAAAATATGGAGGTACGTTTTTCGTTTTTTAAAATATCGATTTTTGTGTAATGTAGAAATATCGAATTTGTAAATATTGATGGCAAATATATTGTTGTAAATAATATCGAATGCTTGAATTTTTTTTTGTTTTTGTTTAATGTTTTTTTATTAAATTTGATAGTAATTATTTTATATTTTTCAATGTTTTTTGTGAAAATGTTTGTTTTTATTTATTTTTAGGAGCTGGATGTTGGGTTTATAGGGGATAAGGGTGGGGAGTAATTTAAAAATATTTGTTTAAAATTTTAAATAATTTTAAAATTTTTGTAAAAGTTTAGGAGCGGGATGTTGAGTGTATAGGGGATAAGGGTGCGGAGTAATTTAAAAATATTTATTTTAAATTTTTCATAAATTTTAATTTTATGTAAAATTTTAGGAGCGGGTTGTTGGGTTTATAGGGGATAAGGGTGGGGAGTAATGTAAGAATGTTGGTTAAAAATAAATTTTATTAAAAAAAGTGTTGAAAGATATATAATTTAGAAAAAATAAATTGAAATTTAAAATATTCAAAATGTAGCTTTCTTTGGGTGCTAATATTTTGATGTAAATTGTGTAAAATATTTTATAAACATTTGTATTTAAAAAAAGTTTTATTAAATAAATATATGATCTGCTTATTATTTTTTAATTTTTTAATATTTCTTTTGTTTTTTATTTTTTTTAACTGTGCTTTAGAATTTAATAGTTAAATCTTTTTATTTTTATTAGAAGGGAGTCAAATTTTTAATAATAGAATTTTTAATAATAGAATTTTTAAATCATTTATGTTTTTAAAAATTTTGATTTAAATTTTTGGGGGACAAATTAATAAAAATTGTGTTACATTTTTAATTTTGATAAAAAATTTAAATTTTTTAACATTTGTGTTCTTTTCACAGTTTTGAAATTTTTTATATTTTTACATGTTTGTAATTTTTACAATATGTAGCATTTTCCTTTAGTGTTTTTGTTTTGGAGTTAGGAATAGTAATTTTTTGGGGGTTTATTATCCAGCATTTTGTTTGAGTTTAGTTGGTTTTGGAGTCGGAATAGTAATTAAGGGGCTGATTACGATGTCAGTGAACCCGCCACCGGCAGGCTGCCGGTGGCGGGTTCACCGCCATCGTAAGGCCAATTACCGCCCAGCAGATTAGGATGGCGGGCGGAAAGCCCGTCCGCCACGGGTCCGACAGAGACAAACGTTACGATTGCCTGTCGGACCACGCCGCATCCACAGAATGGTGGGGGTGCCTAGCAGGCACCATCCGCCAGATCAGGATGCTGGATCCCCGCCAGCTTTTCCATGGCAGTTCAACCGCCATGGAAAGGCTGACGGGGGATGTACTTTGGGGGCCTGTCGCTGGCCCCCCATGTGCAGGGGCAGTTGGTGTGTGCACCATAGGTGCCCCCTACATTCCCTGCACCATGTGGCAGGCACCACATGGTGCCTGCCACATGGTGCAGGGAAATGTAAACAGTGCTTTGTTAACATTGCGGCGGTGTCAGGAATCATATTAACGCAATTTCAATTCCTCAGAGTAAGAACAACAAGGTCAAGAAGAGAAAGGTTAGAGTGGTGGTGAGACCTTGTTTGGTCAACATTTGGAAAAACCTTTAGTTAAGCCCTTTTAGTACATTACAAGATGGCCACCGCATTATTAGAACTCCTGGATAGCCTTTGGAACTCTCGCGAGGCTTTAGACGGCAAGTGGTGTGCGAGCGCTGTTTTCTGCGCACTTCAATTAATCTGTGAAGAAGTACGCACGTTTCGTCTCCGCTCCTCCTCATGAAGCGTGAGTGAGGTAGCTGTAGTTTCCAGTCTGCCGAGCCTATTCGGGAGATAGTTATCTCCCTTCATAGAGGCAGCAAGATATCACCCTATGAAGATTAGAGAGTTCCAGACTTCCTGAGGTCTCCTGAGCACTTTCGTCGTTCCGCCTGTTCTCCGCTTTGCGTAGTCTGTCGGTGGACTGATTACAGTTCCGGAGCAGTTCCAGGCAGTTCTATCCCCTCGTTGTTGTGCTGATAAGTACCCGTATTCCAGTTTCAGCCTAATCCTCAAGTAAGCTACCTTGTATTTTGAACTGCCGCAGCAGCTACATAGAGACTCTATCGCTTAACTAACAGAGCGCTATTAACTCCTGCAACCTTGGATAAAACTACTTATTCTTGCCTCCCTTGCGTCCTTCCTTTCTTTTCCTCCCTGTTGTTCCTCCCTTGATCCTTTTGCGCGTTCCGGAAAGATAGAAGAAACTGTTCCAGGTTCGAGCAAGTGCAGAAGCGCAACTCCTGTACTGAACTCTAATTGCCTACAAAGAGAATAGACTGTATATTGCATTTAACTGCCTATCGTGGTTCTGGGAAGGCTTCCCTGCATGCAGATGTATGTATATATCCAAAAACTGTGCATAATAGAAGAGAAGCTAAGACACCTACTCAAGCAGGTAGAGAAGGTCAGAGTAAGAATTGTATAACACTGTGTAGCAAGTAGAGTAGGAGGTAACCTTGTTTCAATCTTGTTCTTCCTTTGTGCATTAGGTCTTTTCCTATCCGAGAACCATATACTTAGAAACTGTGCTTATAAGAAGAGAAGCTAAGACTCCTGCTTTAGCTGGTAGGGAAGGTCAAAGTAAGAATTGTTTAACACCGTGTAGCAAGTAGTGTAGGAGGTAACCTTGCTTCTATCTTGTCCTTTCCTCTGTGCATTAGGTCCTCTCCTATCAGGGAACTCATTGACTCTCTTGAAGATAAGAAGGCTTCCTAGAAGACTGAGAGAGAATTGGCGAGGTTGGAGTAGTCTCTTTTATGTCCCATTCCCCTTTCCCCCTCTCTGGTGTAGCCGTAGGAAATATCCAATTACGGTGGCACCGGGTGGGTGGGCATTGGGACCAATCAACCATTCCGTGAAGACCAGGTACTTGACAGGCGGGTGCTGCAGCCAGCAGCATCCGCCGCAAAGTTAAACATGCCGTTTGCGGCCGCCGTGGTGGCGGTCGCATCCTAATTTAATTTGCGGGACTGCCGCCTTATAGCTGGGCAGTCCCCATCCCCGGATCGATGGAGGACGGACTGAAGTCCATCCACCATCGTAATGACCCCCTTATTGTGGTTTATTATCCAGCACTCTTTTTGAGTTTAGTTGGTTTTGGAGTTGGAATAGTATTGTTTTTGGGTTTATTATCCAGCATTTTGTTTGAGTTTAGTTGGTTTTGGAGTCGGAATAGTAATTAAGGGGCTGATTACGATGGCAGTGAACCCTCCACCGGCAGGCTGCCGGTGGCGGGTTCACCGCCATCGTAAGGCCAATTACCGCCCAGCAGATTAGGATGGCGGGCAGAAAGCCCGTCCGCCACGGGTCCGACAGAGGCAAATGTTACGATTGCCTGTCGGACCACGCCGCATCCACAGAATGGTGGGGTGCCTAGCAGGCACCGTCCACCAGATCAGCATGAAGGATCCCCGCCAGTTTTTCCATGGCAGTTCAACCGCCATGGAAAGGCTGGCGGGGTTGTACTTGGGGGGCCCATTGCGGGCCCCCCATGTGCAGGGGCAGTTGGTGTGTGCATCATAGGTGCCCCCCCTACATTTCCCTGCATTATGCGGTGCCTGCCACATAGTGCAGGGAAATGTAAACAGTGCTTTGTTAACATTGCTGCGAGTGCTGCAGCCAGCAGCACCCGCCGCAAAGTTAAACATGCCGTTTGCGGCCGCCGTGGTGGCGGTCGCATCCTAATTTCATTTGCGGGACTGCCGCTTTATAGGCGTGCGGTCCCCATCCCCGGGACAATGGAGGATGTACTGAAGTCCGTCCACCATCGTAATGACCCCCTTATTATGGTTTATTACCCAGCACCCTCTTTGAGTTTAGTTGGTTTTGGAGTTGGAATAGTAATTTATTGTGGTTTATTGTCCAGCACTTTCCCTGAGTTTAGTTGGTTTTGGAGTTGGAATAGTATTGTTTTTGGGTTTATTATCCAGCACTTTCCCTGAGTTTAGTTGGTTTTGGAGTTGGAATAGTAATTGTTGGGGTTTATTATCTAGCACTTTCCCTGAGTTTAGTTGGTTTTGGAGTTGGAATAGTAATTTATTATGGTTTATTATCCAGCACTTTCTCTGAGTTTAGTTGGTTTTGGAGTTGGAATAGTAATTTTTGGGGATTTATAATCCAGGACTTTCCCTGTTTAGTTGGTTTTGGAGTTGGAATAGTAATTTATTATGGTTTATTATCCAGCATTTTCCTTGAGTTTAGTTGGTTTTGGAGTTAAGAATAGTAAATTTTTATTTATTATTATTTAGTTTTTTGAAGTGTTTATATGTACATTGAAATAAAAAGGAGCTGTATGTTAGTTTTTATTGTTAATGTTTTTATTTGCAAACACGTATTTTTTTGTTCACAATTACATTGTTTTTATTTAGTTTTGTTATACAATTTTTGACAATATTAAAAACATGATTCAGAATTCATTATAAAGTATAATATATTTTGAACATATATTTTTCATGTATATTTGCAAAATTAAAAGTATATGTTTACATACATATTTTTTTTTAACAGTTTTGAAAAATGATACATTTTCTGACAGTCATGTAATAGTAAAGTGAATATATTTTGCTTTTTAATTATAGAATTTTTATTATTTATAATTTTTCATGAGAAAAAGTAAACATTTTAGTACATTTCTTTTTACATTTTATATAATTTCATTTTTTGGTATAATCATATAATATGTATTTTACAAATTTATATTTTGTACATTTTTGGATTATTTAGTATGTTAAATATTATTATTAAGAAAATAATATTTAAGGGGCCCATTACGATGGCGGGCGGAAGCACCACCGCCGTGCTGGCGGATGCAAAAAGCACCAGTTACCGCCGGCACGCAGCAGTCCACACGCCCGCCCAATTACGATGCGAAAAGTAGGCCAAACACCGCCGGCAAGCCAGCAACACCGTCCGCCATCAAAGTGCGCCCGTTCACGTAGCGGCGCAGCACAACTGACACACACCGTCCGACGAAACACGTCCCGCCCGGCGCATAAATTACGATGCCGCAAACAAACGGCTCCCACGGCCAAGAGATACCGTACGACAAACCGAAGCGGCAACACGGATGCCGAGCACGGACAACTAAGAAGCGGCTCCCCGAGCATGAATCCAGCACTGCAGGCCCCTCCCCATGCTCCTGCTGATGCACCACCAAGGACGCAACGTACCGCGGAGACGCAGGTAGGCACACACACAACAAGTGCACGCAAACAGCGCACACAGTGCAAGGGCGGAAAAAGCGGACAACCCCCACCAGCGCGTGTACACTACACATCCACCATTGCATCCACATATGACACACAGGCCAAATCGTAACATCGCGGAACACATGTGTACACACCACCTGGGACTAGGAACCAACCACCCCGTCACGGCCCCAAAGCGCCCGATGACGCCGCCACACATGCACACAACGTAGAGGCCAACCGCAGCGCCATGCATGCGTCGCACACAGACACAGGGACACAACCAAGCAGCACACACATCAGCCCCACCCCGAACGCACATGACACGTGACAGGCCTGCCACAGACATGTCCCCAACGCCCAATTCACGGACAACACCCAACGCCACACAACCGACGCACACATGTCAGTGAAGACACGCAACAGCAGGACACACCCCAGTGTAACAAACATGGCGTAGCACACAGCGGCGGCAACACCAACTAGGAGAAGCAGGGCCCCTTCGGGTAGAGGAACGCCAGTACCACACTGAAACACCCATACCACCCTGCACATATGAACAAGACATATAAAACGGAACACCAAAGAGCCCGGGGACCGACAACAGGTGGCCCAAGAATAACATTCACACACAAGGCCCAACGCAGAGCGGAAAGGCAGCCTGCCGCCCACACAAGGGAGAGCAGACAGCACTGAATGACCTTCCATTCCAACTCCGAAACCACAGCCCTACGACAGAAGCCGGTGAATACAGCCATTGTCCAAGAATAGACCAACACAGGCTTGCCGAGGAGACCGACCACAGGGCAGATAGCGCATATCACAGAAGCACACAACGGACGGGGAAGAAAGAAGAAAACACTCCCCCATGTCGGCCACATGCAAGTTAATTGGAAGGAGTCACACATCACTGACCTTGAACTGTCTGAGAAGCATGTGGGAAGAGGGCCCGTGTCCTCCAAACAAGCCAACAGAACACAAGTCCTGTCTCCCTACGACTACACAGAGCTCACAGCAACCTCGGAGCGTGCACATTGCAGACTGCACACACAGCCGGAGCACGCCACCACAACGCACCGCTGCGAAATGGCAACCGCAACACACCTACCCAACTACGCCGAACAGCTCAAGCTGTACAAAACCAACCTGTTCCATACATTGGGATGCGATCTCCTGTCCCTGCTGAACGTAAGTTACCGACTGACTTACCGCATCACATTGTTCAGCTGCGTCATGCCCGTCTTCTACTGTCGGAGGTGTCCCTACCAGCATCCCGTGGAGATATGCCTCTCCAACCCGGCATGTCTGAAGGCGGACCTGCTACCACTACTCCTCCCTCTGGACGCACACGACAGGGCCTGCTCTGCCTATGGGGGCATGGCGTATGTGGCCAACATCGCACCCGCACTGAAATGGGACCACTGTGCCTCCACACGACGGATCATCGAGAACAGCTACATCGAATGTCACCCAGCATGCCCCATCATGGTCCTCCAAGGGACAACTTACGAACAACACCTTGACAGCCACCATCCGCTACATTGGCTGGCAAACATGTAAGCCACCAATGACATGGAAGCCCTGCTGGACGGCATCGCATACCTGACAACCTGTAAATACGTCGGACCACAACGCAGGTTCCCCGAGTGACCTATGATGTCCAACCCCGCACCCATGCTTAGCTTCCGCACGGACTGGCCAGTCACCACCACAACAGCCATACCAAACGACCGGCAACTGTAACCACACCATCAACGACATCGCCATGACATCGGATATGACCGGGACATGCACACTGTTCCCCATCACATCCAGGAACACCGCATGCATCGTGGGAGGCAGTGGCATGGGGTCTGTGTATCGCACCCACATGGACGGAACTGCACGAACAACCAGGACACGACATGGATCCAGCGCACATGGACACACACACCGCTCAGTGGACATGAATAGGTCGCCTGGAGTCTGTGGGTGCTGCACCCCTCCCACCCCCGCCCCGGGAATCCCATACCAGGACCTTTGCATGGACGACAAGTGCATACAACAACAACACGACCCCAGTGACTGTGACATGTCCAGTAACCACCACAGTGCAACAACAAGTGGCACGCCGCTGCATGCACGCAAGCACATGCCCTGATGTCATCTCACATGCACGCGTGCATGAGGAACAACCGCAGCAAACCTGTCACATGGAACTGAGATGGACTGTGCCCATGATGCCAAGCGGTCTGGTAGGCTACATGTATACCGTCTGTGTCAAAGTCCGCAGCTCCGCAGCAATACGTAAATGTACATTAGCACAGCCTTGGCCAAGCAGATGTCACTCTGAAGCCCACATCCCACATGCAACAGCCAATCACATGTAACCCCACACCCTATCCCATTTGCGATCATGCTCAGTATATCCTCAACATGTATTCAGCTGCCAGTAGTGTCCACTATACTGCATCACAGAGGACAGAAGACTCAATATAATGTTTGAAACCAAAACTGTCTCCGCTGACTCATTTCACAAGTACGAATGAGAGAGGATGAGAGTATGTGAAGTACACGGCAGTCGTGACATGACCATGTAGTCCACTGGTATTGGATGTCAACGCAAATGAGTAGCACTACTGTGGAAGACACACATGTGTCGTGTGAAGTCGTATGGACGCAGTGCTTAGGTGGGTGGGTGCGACGGGTAGATGCGCACATGCCAAGTTGGAGCACGCCGTGTTGGGAGGGGTCATGAACAGTACAGCACCGCTTCCCTGGGCATTGTGAGAGGACACCTGTCGGGGGGGGAGTGAACACGTGTGTGCACAGCAGCCGGGCACACGTACAAAGCGGTACCAGGCGCACCTCAGCCCACCCTCTGTGGACAAGCTGGATCCTGTAGTGCGCCCGCCATGCCCCTTGACAAGGCACACACAGCCTCAGTCGACCAGGTGTAACCCCAACATAGTCAATCCGCACAGGCGATACAGGGCACGGGATGGCAGTGGAGCATGGTGTGTGAGAGGTCTCCTCGCGCTCCTCCTGGTCATATCACGCAGGCAATAGAACCTCAACGTCTAGCATGGCACAAGTCAAATGGAAGTGTAGGGGGACGCACCACAGCACGAGCAGCACTGACGTCACGGGAGGTGGCTCGCACCATCCCATCCATTGCCCATCATACCAACCACGCCACATGCCATTGCGACTAAGTGCAAGCGCGTGCGCCACCACCCCCGAGCCCTCCCCAGAGAGGCCAAAGAGTGAATGTGTGGGCCATCAGCCACAGACGGACGCGGCCTGGCCGCAAGGGCAGCCACAGCCACTGGGTGTCGCAGGTGGCGGATCCGGAAGGCGAAGACTGTGATGCATAGTCCATGCAGGCCGGGTCTCCATTTGGGGCACCACGCAGGTGGACGGCGTCCCGCCACACATCATACCCTGAGACAGCCCACTCGTGCAACTGGACCCACACATACACTCCTTGCCCTCTCTGGTGCGAGCTTGGGGCTGCCTGTGCAAGCGCTAGCCTCGCAGGTGAGCATGCATATTGGGGGAGCGAGGGGAGGACATGAGGGCTGGGGCGAAGATGACTGTATCACTGTCAGTTAGTACAAGGGATGACCCAGATGTGGAAAGGAAGAGACGTGTCCCGTGTGTACTGCAACTAGTCGCCAATCCAACTACCCCCCATGTCCGGAATGTAAGCCCGCACCTAGGCCCGCCCATCCGCCACATCGAACATACCACCAGCACGACAACCTTCCCATTCGAAACACTGACTGGGGTGGCGACCAGTGTACAATCATGTGTAGCCTACCCACGCGTACATGTGGGCCCTCCATGATCCATGTCACCTGCGGCAAAGTCATGACATGCGCAATGAGGAAGTGAGGAGAGCTGTCCGCCCCACGCGCAGAAGGTGCATCAGCTCCACAGACCCAGCAGCGAGTCCAGCAGGGGTCACATGTGCAGGGGCAGCTGTGCCTGGTGTGAAGGCACATGCATATAGACAGCACATCGACCAATGTGTAGTCTGCCCACATCTACAGTCCATCATCATGCGGACATAGGAATTGAACACAGGGCAACACATCTTAGTTGGTGCACCCACCGTGACCAACAATGCGCAATCATCGACGTACCCGCCCTGTGCATGGCCCCCCACCCAACGGAGGCACATCCAGTGCCACCATCCCACACACACAAGCCTTCCACGGAACATGCTGTGTCCAATGGTCAGTACAGAGTCAGCGCCCATCTGGTGGATCCTGAACAGGAGACACATGCACACACATGCCAGCTCCCACTATGTACGTCTGCCACCTGGCACGTGCAATGTAACCTCTCACCTGTGACGTGTGACTGCAAGCACACAGCCGTCTTGGCATGGGGCTGTCAATGTGGACACCTGTCAATGTTTCGGGAGGTGTGATCCGTACAGTGCTGTACATAGGGTGCAGTGCTGACACCTACTACTGTCTCATATCCCCTCGTGCCACAGGTCCCACTTGTTTTGGCCGCTCAGCCTGTGCCCACATCGTCGTCGTCGTGTGCCATACTCATCCAGCCGCGGAAGCAGTTCCATGCTCAGCAGACATTCATGTTGCCGTGGCGTTGCCGCTTGACGGATATGCAGTCAGTCCCCATCAGCACGCCCTGCAAGTCATTGGGGCCTAGATCCCCATGTGCATGCATATGGCAGTGGTTTGTATCACTAGCCATTGCCATTGTTGGGAGACCTGTGTAAGTGTATTGTGGCCGTGCCGTCCCAGCTTGACAGCTGGGCTGTGGCTCATGTGCTTGCTCAGTCATGTCAGTGATGTGTATGCGAAATTGCTATGTGTCGTGTTGCTTTGACATGTGTCCTCTGCCATTGTCCCTAGGCGGAGACCGAACATTGACCGCCCATACCAATTGCTGGAGGACATGGACGATACAGAGGTTATTAGGAAGTTTCGGCTGGACAGGCCAACCCTGCATCGACTGTGTGCCATGTTAGAACCCCATCTCCGTCCCCGCAGGGTGTATCCGACTGCTGTCACCCCCACGGCTAAGGTGATGGCCGCCATGCATTTCTTCGCCACTGGGTCATTCCAGCACACAGTGGGCATTGGAGGAGGGATGTCCCAGCCCATGTTCAGCAAGGTGCTGAGGGATGTACTGGCAGCCATGATGCTGTACCGAAACAGGTACATCCGCTTCCCCAGGGCTCGTGAATTGGCGGCAGTGAAGGGTGCATTCTATGCCCTTGGCAGAATCCCACACGTCGTTGGAGCCATTGACTGCACACATGTTGGCCTTGTTCCACCACAGGCCACTGAGCACCTGTACCGCAACAGGAAGCAAACGCACTCCCTGAATGTGCAAGTGGTGTGCCTTGCGGACATGGTGATCACCCACGTGTGTGCAAAGTTCCCAGGCTCGGCCCATGACGCACACATAATGCGCAACAGCATCTTGCCACGACTGATGTCCAATATGCAACAGGATCGTGGCTGTATTGTCGGTGAGTATGTGGAGTGGTGTAGCGTGCTGGTTGTGCGATGCTGTCCCCTGTCCAGTTGGAATAGCAACGGTTCTCTGTGTCCCTCACACCCAGGTGACTCTGCGTACCCGAATGGGGCATGGCTGCTCAGTCCATTGAGGAATCCTCGCACCCCAGCAGACGATCGCTACAATGAGGCACATGGGAGGACCAGACGTGTGGTCGAGCGTACCTTTGGCCTCCTCAAGTCCAGGTTCAGGTGCCTGGACCGCACCGGGGGTGCGCTGGCGTACTCCCCACAGAAGGTGTGCCGGATAGTGGTGGCGTGCTGCATGCTGCACAATCTGGCCATTCGGAAGCAGATCCCCCTCATCGTGGATGACGGAGATCAACCAGGGCCCCAGCCCGCAGACCAGGACAGCTCGAGTGAGGAGGACAGCGGAGAGGAGGAAGCTGGTAATGTGCGGCAGCAGCTCATCGCCCGCTACTTCACTTGACGGTGAGTGTCCATGTACGACGGCTGATGTGGCTGTATCTGTGCAGGTGTGTGTGTGCTGTGTCAGGGTGGCCGTTTGTTCACTGCGTGCTGTGTGTCAACGCTCCATGGCCAGGGTAGTATGCCACTGTTGGTGGCTGTGGCATTGTGCCCTATTGCTCTGTGCGATGTGTGTACATTGCTTGTAGTTGTTGACATGTACTGTGTGATGGGTGTGTGACACACTCATTGAATGTGCTCCTGTTCTGTCTCCCACCCCTAGGTCCCTACAGGCCCTCCGGATTCAATTGCCATGCCACGCATCAGGTGCCTTTCCGCCCAAGGTGGCCGTTGTATTCCGTACAAATAAAACACAGGGCACAAACAGCAGTTAGTGTAAAAGGTGCATTTATTACAAACTGTGACATGTGATTGTGTGTAAGGTGATGACAAAAGTGGTGCGTGCAGTGACAATGAGCTGTCGGTCATGGCTGCGTGATGCTCAGGGTGTACCCACTGGTTCTATGTCCATAGTCCAACACACACATGCCATCCAGATGGCTGTGTGGAGTGGGATCGTAGTCCAAGTCAATGCAGTGGCTGGTCAAGGAAGGCTGGCGGAAGGCTGGCTGGCTGCCTCACTTGCGTTTGGAGCGTGCGAAGTCCTCCCGGGAGATCTGTTTCCACTTCGGACGGCCCCTTCCACGTTTGCGAGGGGGTGCCTGCTTGCGACATGCTGGTGGTTGAGGTGTGCTCACTGGCTGTGGACGCAGGGGAACTGGACACTGCTGCTCCACCCTGCGCCCCGGCAGGTGGTGGCGGAGGGGAGCTGCTGTCCCTGGCAGTGACCTCACCGCCACCACCAGCTGGCCCATGAGGTCCACGAGTTGGCCCATACGGGCGTCCATGGACCTCAGCACCCCCAGCACCTCACGCGTGTCTGAAGCAGACCGGACCCATTGTCCTTGGGCCTCTTCATAGGCCCCAAGGACTCTGGCCATTTGAGGCAGGGCATGGCTCCCAGGGGAGGCTGGCGTTTCCCTGACCCTGCTCCTCCTACCAGTCCTGCTGCCACCGGCCTGCCCACTAGCCACATTGCTCACCACGGTCCTCGCTGTGGCTCCCAGGGTGGATCCAGTCGGCCGGGCAACCACCTGCGCTGGGGCTGGTGCCAGCGAAGACGTGGTGGTGGTGGCGGCGGTGGTGGTCGGTGCGGCGATGGTGGCGGTTGCGGCAGTGGTAGTGGCCACAATGACCGTGGGTGTGGCCGCAACGACAGTGGCAGCAGGGGGCTGGGAATGTTCAGCAGCCCTGGATGATGGGTTGGTGGGTAGGAGGGGTCCTGGGGAGCGGCTGGGCCCTGCCACACCAGATGGGCCTGCTTGGTGGTCCGTGTCCGAAGAGGAGGACAGATCCTCCACATCCGTGTGTCCTCGTTGGGGGCTTGTAGGCTGGCTGTGCTGGCTGCTGTCTCCATCCCCAGCATCCAGCAGTTCGTCACCTGTGGAGAGAATGAGATTTGTTATTGTGTTGCACCTGGCGAAGTATGTATTTGTCGTCTGACATTAACAGTTCGTGCAATCTCGTACATGGGTTTCCCGGAGGCGTGTGTGTGGCTGTAGCATTTGTAGTTGTGTGTGCTTGGCAATGGGACTGTGTGCTGTGCACATGTGGCATGGGACGGATTGGCCATGCCGATGGGTGTGTTGCTGTGCCCCTACTTATTGTGACTCTGGTGTATGCGGGCTCCTGGCCCATCCTGGGTCTGGTTTGTATTTTGCTTTTGGTGTTCAGATGGGACGCTTAGGAACGCATATGGTAACATGGGGGCCATGCCCCAGATTCGCATTTGGGAGGGGATATGCTTTTGGGGTTCAAATGGAACGCTTAGGAACGCATATGGCAACATGGGGGCCATGCCCCAGATTCGCATTTGGGAGGGGATATGCTTTTGGGGTACATGCTGTGAGCCATGGGTGCCGAACGTGACATGTGTTGTGGCAGCATGACAGTGCATGGTTTGAGGTGTGTGCATGCTTGACATGGCCTGCATATTTGCTGTCTGTTGTGATTACTGGACATGGCATTGGACGCATCGTTATGAGTGAGTGATGGTTGTGTGCCAGCCAACGTATTGCAGTTGTCCCATCTCCTTGGTGTGCGTGCTGCCCTGTGCCATGTGCATCACTGCAGTGCTCGGGGGTGTGGCCCATGTTGTGTGTTGTTGCTCACAGTGTGTCGTGCGCTTCATTGACTTCTGGCACATGGTTGGTCATGGGCATGTATCTTAGCGTGACTGCTGTATGTGTGGCAGCTGTGCGGATGACATGCCTTTCATGAGACTGGGGCTGACGGATGGATGGTATGTTGTATGTGCATGGTGTGTCTGTGTGTTTGATGGGTTCAGTGGTGTTCGTGTGCATTTATGTTGTTCCGCTCTGTTGCGTCTAGTGTTGTTTGTCTTACATAGGCGTAGTTGTGGGGTGTGTGGTTGACAGGCAGTAGGGGCTACATGGACAGGACTTCAATGGTGTTTCGGTTGTGTGTGATGAGTTGCACAGTGGCTGCCGTGTGGTACTATATTCAGTGTGGCTTGTGCATGCAGACGTGGCTCCTTGGGTGTTGCTATGTATTTGATGGGTCATGTGGGGTGTGAGTCTGTTGTTCATGTCCGTGTGCACATTGTTCACTTGTTCGTGACGGTGGGCGGTGCTGCGTGTTCGTCTGCTACGTGACATGTCCCATGTGTTGGTCGTGTTATGGTCCTCATGCCTCCAGTAATCCAGCCCTGTCCAGTTTCCCACCTGCAAGTTGTTCGTGCGTGCACTGTACTGGATGCCACATGGCTCTAAGCGGGGGTGCTCCATGTTGCAGGTCTGTGGGGGTGGGGGGTGTTGTGGGTCGTGGGGGTGGCTGGACACCCACTGACGCCGATTGCTGTGGACCGTGATGTCTGCCTTTCGGCTGTCGTTGTGCACTGCGGTGGCTGACACGTGGCTGTGGGGTGTGGGGATGCTCCTCCTTGCTGTGCTGTGGGACTGGGGCCTGGTGTGTGTTGTACTTGGGCTGTCCACCCTCCCACCCACTGCACTTTGTGTTCCTGCCACTTACCTGTTACTTGTCGGTTAGTGCAGCTGTGGCGGACACATGGGTGTGGTGGGTGCTCGTTGTGGCGCTTCTGGCATATTTGGGGACCTGTTGGTGGTTACGTGGCTGGCTGAGTGTACACATGTCCCCACGTATGTTACAGTTGTTCGGTTTGGGCTGTGTGTGGTGGTGTCTGTTGCATGTGTGTGTGATGTGTTGTGTATTGTGTGCTGGACATGGGGGTGTTTGTCCCTGGGAGCTGTGGCATGGTGGTAGTGCATGTGAGTACATAGCGGTGTGCTGGTATACATTAGTTTGTACTTACCAGCCTCCACTCCCCTGCTAATCCGGCGAGGATCTCCGGATGTATTATGACTCGCACCTTCTCCTCCCACGCTTTGAAGGTCTTAAAGAGCGCGGGATTCCCTCCGCCAGTGACTGCAGCCAGCTCTCTGTTTTTGCCCTCCTTCTTCTTGACCAGGCTCTTTACGTCATTCCAACGTTTGTTTATTTCACCTCTGTTCCTGGGCAGGGTCCCGACTGCATTGACCTGGTCTACGATCCGGTTCCACATTCTGTTTCTGGTGGCTAGTGGTGTGTGCTGGACCATGTTCCCATAGATTTGTGGGTACACCTTGATGATCTCGTCGACCATGACCGTCAGCTCAATGGGCGTGTACTTGGGCATTCTTTGTGGTGCCATGGTGTTTGTGGTGCTGGTGCGGTGTGTGTTGTGTAATGTGCAGGGGGTTTGTGGTGCCGGTGTTTGGTGGTGGTGGTGGTGGTGGTTGTGATGTGTGCGTTTCTGTGGTGTGCTGCTGTCCTTGCTGTGTCACTGTGTCCTCTCCTCTCCTCTCTGGTTTGCAATGTAGCAAGGGGTTGTGGTCTGTGGGAGTGCTGCTTTTGTACTCACCTATGTGGGTGTGTCCTCATGGTCTGTTGTTTTCAGGTGTGTTGTGTCTGGGGTTCTGGCCTTTGTATTTTTTGTTTGTCCGGGGGGTGTTTTCGGGATGTGTACTGTGCTTGTGTATTTGTGCGTGCCTTGCTGTGTGGACTTGTTGGCCATGTTGTGTGCTATTGGTTTTGTGAGCGGATGGTTTCTGTGCAGGTACGTGGGCGCCATGGCTTCTGCCGTGTCGATTCTCATCGGCGTTGTTTGCGCTGGCGGGCGGTATATTTGTGGTTTTTCCGCGCTCATGGCGGTGCGATCGTAATTTCACGTGCGGTGTGTCGGCCGTGAGGGCGGGCGGTTTTGTGTTGTCGTGCGTGTTTCCGTCCGTGGCGGGCGGTTTGACTCCGACTCGGACGTTGGCGGGCGGTATTTTGTGTGATTTTCCGCCGATGGCGGTTTTCGGTTTGTGTAATCGTAATGGCGTGGTCGGTGTTCAGGCGGTGTGTGCGGGCGGATTTTTGCCGCTTCCATGCCTGGCGGATTTTTTACGCCGGGTATCGTAATGGGCCCCTAAGATATTAAACAATTAAAAAAAAAATTACAAATATATTTTTGTATCATATATTTTTTACAAAACGTTGTTGTATTGGTTGCACATTTAGAGACCAGATTACGATGCGGTTAGGAAATCTTCCCGATCTAATCAGTTTGGAAATGGTTTCCGACCGACTCGGATCAGGAGAGTCCGACCGAGTATGATGCATCCGGATGCTTCCAGATACGATTTGGTTGGATTCCCATTGACTTCTATGGGCGCCTAAGTTCCTAACAGCATCGTAATCTGGCCCTCGGTCGGGAAGACACTTCCCCGATCCGATTCGGAAGGTACAAATGCTGTTAGGAGGCCTTCCTAACCGCATCGTATCGGGCCCTCGGTGGGAATGCTTTCCTAACCGCATCATAATCGGGCACTTAGAATAGTCTTATTGTAATTTTATATTTTACAGGGGAGTACATGAAACAAACATATATTTTAATATATATTAAATATAATATTTTTTGATAATATATTTAATGTATATTTTACAATTATTTGTACTTTTTTAACTCTTGTAATTTTTTTTACAATAAATAAAAATATACATTTAATTTTTTTATTATTTCTCCATTCTTGTCTAAGGGATTCAGTCTTTTTATAATTTTTATTACGCTGCCATTTGTTTTTCTTTGTCTCAATTTCCTGTCTATCTGTTTCATTTTAAGGTCATTTTGCAAGACGGAACCTCGCGGTTGGGAGCTGTGTTTCGTCGGTTAAGATAAGTTTGATTTATTTTACTTTTAAGGTATTTGTAAGGTAGGGGCGAGGTAGTAGTAGTGTATTTAGATTTGTTAGGTCGTTAATTGTTCGTTTTTGGTGTAGTTAGGTGTTGTTTTGGTAGTTTAGTGTTTTATGTGTTTGACGTAGTGTTGGATAGAAGTAGAGTGTTATGCAGTGTTAGTTATGTGTTGTTTAATTATGTTATGTTGTATTTAATGTTGATATTAATGTTTGTGGGTTTGTACACGTTATTATGGGAGGGTGTTTTTTTTTTACAGGTTTTCAGTTTTGTGGACAGATGGTGCTGACAACGCTTTAATTTGTAAAAAAAAGGAAAATGTATTTTGTTTCTTTGAAACAAGTTAATTTTTTACATTTCCTTTTATTTTTCGGGTTTGTTGAAGCGTTATTCTTTTTTTTAACTAATTTTCGGGTTTTTGAGGGTTTTGTTATTGAGAGGATTGCATCGTTGGAGCCTTTTTTCTACAGTTCTATTTTTGCTGGTTTTTTTAGCTAATTTTTGGGGGTTTGAGGGTTTCGTTATTGAGAGAATTGCGTCGTTGGAGCCTTTTTCTACAGTTGTATTTTTGCATTTTTTTCAGCTTTCTTTTCGAATGGATTCATCTTTCGATTTATCTACTATGGGTTTGTTTGTTTTCGAGGACCGTCTACTACAACATAACTAAGGGGTCATTACGATGGCGGACGGACTTAACTCTGTCCGCAATCGTCATGGGGATTGGGACCGGCCGCCTATATGGCGGCGGTCCCGCAAGTGCTGGCAATGGTAAAAATCCATGTTGTGCATTTCTCTGCACTACGTGGCAGGCACCACGCAGTGCCTGCCACATGGTGCAGGGAAATGTTGGGGGGCACCATGGGTGCCCCCCAAGTGCACAACTAAAATGACCCTGCAAAAGGGGGGCCCGCAACAGGCCCCCAAAGTACATCCCAGCCAGCCTGTGAATGGTGGTTGAACCGCCATACACAGGCTGGCGGGGATGCAGCATCCTAATCTGACGGACGGTGCCTGCTAGGCAGCACCACCACCAATTTGTGGATGAGGGGGTGGGTCCTACTGGCAATCATAACGATTGTCTGTGTCGGACTTGTGGCGGACGGACTTCCCGTCCGTCAGCAAACCGCCCATCATCCTCATCTGGCGGGCAGAGAATGGTCGCACGATGGCGGTGAATCAGCCACCGGCAGGCTGCCGGTGGCGGATTCACCCCTATCGTAATGACCCCTAAGTTATTTCTTATTATTATGGGTGGGAAATGTTTTTGGTTACATTTCGTTTGTTTGCTTCTTTTTTATTTTAATAATTATATTATGTCATATATTTATATGTATGTTTGAAATTTTTAAATGACTATTATAATTATTAATTTAAAAAAAGAGTAGAATTGTGTTGTTTAAATGTTTTGTTATCTTAAAATGCTTATGATGTTTAGGATTGTTTTTTGTTTATAGTATCGATTTGGCAATTATGTCTAGGTATTCTAGCCTTTTGGTATTTGGAAATAATCGAGTTTTATGTTGTAGGTATTCATACATTGTTTTTGTTTGTGTTTTAGTTTAGGGCCGATTTTAGGGCCCGATTACGATGCCGGACGGAAAAGCCTTCCGTCCTCTATGGTGTCGTAAAAATACCTCCCGCATGACCCGCGGCATTTCCGTCGGCCAAATTACGATGCAATGTACGCAAAATCACACCGCGGCGGACGGACGTCACAAAAGACCGTCCACCACGGTCGGAAAAGCTGCAAATCGGACCGCGGCGGACGGGGAAAGCTGTTCAACGTCTTGAAAAGGCCGCTCCTGCCGCGGCATGACCGCAGACCGAGCACTGCGTCCGACCGCCGCGCACGCACATAGGCCAAATGAATTGCAGACGGAACCAACTTCACAACAACGCCCGAAGTGTGCCTGTACTCCCTGCCGCCAATCACAACACACACGCCACAATGATACACCACAACTTGCTCCTGGTAAGGAAAGCCATGCGCAGCATGGAAAAGACATCTGGAGGTCATCACTCATGTGGACACACCCACATACCACAGTATGAAACCAACCCCTTCCTGGACCAGCATCCTTTGCATACCACAAGCCGAGACAGAGAGACAGGACACACCTCACACACTTCACGTATCTCCACCACTACCTTGCAACCTGCACCCCTCATTCAATTGCACCATGCCCCCAAGACAATGCCCAAATCCACCGAATCAGAGTTGAGAGTGACGGTAGACGAGACAATCAGGGTAGAACCACATTTGTCTGGGCACCTGGCACAACACACCCTACTTGCGCGCAAGACTCAGATGTGTGCAAGGATCCACAGCAAAGTCAATGCCGCAGGGACCACCCTACGCACTGTGCGTGACATCAGGAAGCGGTGGGGCAACCTCAAGGGCCGGGTCAAGCAGCGGCTACAGGGAGGGGTGAGTCACACCACAGCCAATCTTCAGACACCTCTGAGCATGCAGCAGGTTCCCCCCCGGCCAAACGGCAGAGGGGGCGTCCGAAAAAGACCCCGTCAGGATCACGTGGCACAGTACTGTGCCGTACCAGTTCTCGGAGCAACCGCTGATGTCACCACTGTAACACCGAGCATTGACTGTCGTTGTAAATACCAAATCACATTGCCACAAGGATGGGAGTGTTCGCTTGGACTTTGGAACTCTACCATTGTGTGTCCTACCCTAACTACTCGTGTACCATCACCTCCTACTTCACCCCTCACCTGTCACACATCGCAAAATAAACACAACTCACAACAGTATGCCTTCGTGTCAAGAGCATTCTCATCACAGTAAGTGGCATGTTGACTCACATTGCAATGTATCCGAATATGTAAAAGCGAAAATCCATTGAGAGAGTGGAGGTACCTGGAAAGACACAAGGAAACAACAGTGCGTTGTCATATTATGCAATAACCGCAAAAGCACACAACGAGGCAACACTGTACAATATGCATTACAGACAATACCAGCAAACACCATCAACATGGACAGCAGGGGGACTGAAGCACACGACTGCACCTCCCAATACAGTCTCGCCCTTAGCATCCTGGTGAATGCAGTCCAGTTGAAAGGCTTACCGTTACCGTTGTCGTGTGTCACCTAGGTTGGTGCATGTCAGTGCTGTGAATCTCCAGACACGTGTGTGTCACGTTATCCTCCCACATCAGTAGGGGTAAGATACATTGTGATCGGTGTCTGCTGAGGAAGCTGCCAGATTCTACTCGGGTCTCTGTACCTCTCCCTGCCCAACTCAGGTGAAACACCTCAGTCACATGACAAGTAAGCATCATGACTGAACTGCATATACCAGAATGCCATGGGGTGAACTGTGCTGGGAGGTGTAGCAGTGTGCTCCCATCCCCCTAATAACATCATCATGGACATGACGGAAGTTGTCACAGATCACACAGAACAATGAAATCCTTAGCAGTGTGCCCACAAGAGCCAGCATCACAACACCTCCTGTCATGTGGACGATGGTGACATTGTCGCATTCACACACTCAAGTACTGTTGCACCGGGATTTTCAAGTGACATGTACGGTCTATGCATGTTTGCCCACATGTACACCAGTCCCTGACAACATACCCTCACTAAACCTGTTTTACAAACGAAGTTATCTTCTCCTGAAAAAAGATATATGGGATCCGCTTAAGATATATTTGCAAAACCTGGAACATGTTGCTCCTAGTCAGGCTCCTGACGGCATAGTACCCACTGGCGTGGGTTGAAATGTGTTAGCTACTAGTCTATATTGTTTACATGTTCCGGATACCCTTTGGCGCATTGTCAAGCTCGCACTCTAGACTACGGGGTCATAGGCAGAATGAATATGTATTGGTCAAACATGGTATACATTGTATACATTTTGTGTCACTTGTAATATGCTTTTTGGAGAATAGCGTTGCACGTTGGTACCAAATGTTTAAATCGTGAACGTGTTTGTGAAGGAACAAACTGTGGATTTTGCATAGCTTTGTATATGTCTGAAAATGATAAATAAAGTTTAAAAAAAAGGGTTATCTTCTCCTGAATGGGCACAAGTGCTGCGGTCACAGGGCAGGCATCGTGTATATAGGAACTGTTCCACGCCGTGTTCCTTGCTGTAGCAATGTCCTCCTCACTCCCCCATATGTGATTTTGGATATCCATTTGTGGCCTCACATTCCCACAGTGAAAGCGGACTTCAATAATTGTGCAGGCACAATGGGCTTCTGTTTCAACAAGTAGTCGCTCCCACATCAGCCCTGAGACCTTCGAATTCCAGGCCTTGGCCGTCCTGCGTGATTCAGTCACTGCTGAACACGGCACTCCCACTTTTTTCCAGGGGACTGACACAAGAATCATCGAAAGCCTCTGATACTGAAGGCCGTTGCACACTTTTTTAAAACATGTGGGCTCTGGCCTTGTCCCTTCGTTTCATGCGATTTCTGTTGTTCTACCGGGTGTCATTCCTCCAATTTCCCGACTGCATTTAGCGGTTTGATATCACTACTCGTGGATGTACAGCTGAGCGCTGGTTCTAAGAGTGCTCTCATGCCATGTCTGCCCGTCCTGTGGTCCAGTAGAACCCCGATCAGTTGCAACTGTACCGTGACCGCATGCAGCTCCTCTTTGGATGTGTCACATTAGCTGTGCTACGCATCAGTTATAGGCTAACCTTTATCTATGCCTATTTCACCTGCGTGCAGCCTGTGTTCTACTGCCGAAGATGCCCCTTTCAGTGGTCCCTGGATGTCTGCCTTTCCAACACATCCCTTGCTGCCCTGGATCATGAGCTGTGGGTGAGTCCTTTGTCGGTCCATGATCACTACTGCTCCGGTGATACACGCTTGTGGGATGCCTTCCAATGTGTCAGACAGGCTGACAGCTGCGCCTGTGCGTTTGCGCAAAGGCTCCTGTGCCATGCCTACATCGAACCTCTCCCTGGGTGCCATGGGATGCTCCTTTCATCCTCGTGGTGCGAGGAGCACATCTGTTCCTTCATACTGCTGGATTGGATGGCGGTCCTTTTTGCTGGAGATGATTTGGATCGTCTTTTTGAACTGATTGCCTTCGAGGCTACCTGTGCCGTCTTGGATTCGTAACTACTTAACAGCAACAGGAACTGTTGGTGACTAATTCAATGTCCTTTTAACTCTTTCACGCCTACTAACAGGAATTGTCATTCAGCTCTCTGACTTTTGCCCTATCTGCATTTGCTTTGACTCTGCTGACCTCTGCGGTCTGTTTCGCTTGGTACCACAGACCTGAGCAACGGGGAGGCTGCCATCTGACTGTCATGGACATTGTCGACTGACATGAGCCCGGCTTACATCATGCAGCTGTAGCGCACAAAATTCAGATGGCGTAGTCGTCTTGCAAGTACATTAGTATTTGTCTGTCACATGAGAAGTGTCTGCAGAGCTTGTTCTCTGCGCGGTCCAGGAGCACTGCCTGTACATTCTGTCCGTGGTCGGAGGGGGTTGTCATTCTGTTCTGGTCAGGCCCTAGCACCCCCACTCAACAAGGTGTCACTGTTGCTAGAGGACACGGGTGCCTTTAAGATGTCATGGGGAGGCGGGCTAGTCGCCCCACACTTTGAGAGTGATCTATCCAGTGATGTGAACGACACAGCACATGGGATGTACATTTCACCATGTACTGGCTGAGCAATGGGTCTGCTGGCAAAGCCCATAGACCTGGGACATCTCATTCAACTCCTCCCAGCAAGGGGTGGAGGGATATGCTCGTGGGTCTTCGTCCAGAGGGATTATTGATATGACATCTTGCTTCATGGCTTATGGATGTGTCACTATAGAAACTGTACATGTACTCATGCATTCTCAACTTCTTGTGGCATGTATGTTGCCTGTATTGCAACTGTAGTAAAAAAAGCACATTTCAAAGCGTGTCTTGTCTGCAACTTATCGACTTGTGTACACGCGCTTGCAAACCTCTGAGTGAGTGGGAGAGCTAGTGAGGCACTATAGCAATTGGGTCCTGTGCTAATGGGTGTTTTGGGGTGCTCAGTCCCTGCCTGCCCAAGTTCTCCAATCCCGCGCATTGTCCTGTATGTGTACAAAATGCCAGTAACAGATCTCAAAGTTTGTTAGACAACAGCAAGGCACGCAGACACAGTCATAGTCGCTCATTGTTCACTTACACTCAACGGAAGTAGTTGACGATGAGCTGTTGTCGCTGGTCAAGACCTTCTTCCTCACCACTGTCATCGTCACTGGGCACGTGTGGGTTGGGTGCGGGGGGCTGCAGCTGTTCATCGTCGTCCAGAATCAGGGGGATCCTTCTGCGCATGGCCAGGTTGTGTAGCATGCAGCAGGCGACTAACATCTGGCATAACTTCTGTGGTGGGTACATAGGTGCACCACCAGTCTGGTCCAGGCACCTAAATCTTGACTTCAACAGTCCAAAAGTGCGCACCAACACACGACGTGTCCTCCCATGTGCATCATTGTATTGGACTTCCCCCGGCGTTGTTGGATTCCGCAGTGGGGACAGCAACCACAGACGATTGGGATGCCCAGAGTCACCTAGTTGTGAGACAGACAGGAAAACAGTGTGATCTGAATGTGTGAGGAGAGCAGCATGTCACACATACATCACAGTCATTGACACAGCCCACTCACCAACAAGCCAGGCCCGCTCGGGGTGCAGATTGGTCATCAATTGGTGTATGGTGCTGTTCCGCAAGATGTAGGAGTCATGTGCTGACCCAGGATACCTTGCACACACGTGTGAGATGATCTGATCCGCCTGGCATACCACTTGTACGTTGATGGAGTGGTAGTGTTTGCGGTTCCTATAGATGTGTTCACTTGCCTGTGGTGGAACGAGGGCAATGTGGGTACCATCAATGGCTCCCACAACATTTGGAATGCCTCCCAGGTCATAGAACTCCCCCTACACAGCTGCCAATTCATCCCTCCTCTGGAAGTGGACAGGTCTGACCTTGTAAGGCATCAATGCTGACAGGACGTCACGCAACACCTTGCTGAACATGGGCTGTGGCCACAGTGTACTGGAAAGACCCAGTACCGAGGAAATGCAGTGCAGCCATACCCTTCACTGTAGCAGACAATGCAGCTGGATATTTTCTTTTGGGCTTCAAATGGGGCTCCAACTGGGCACATGGGTTTCGTAGTGTGCAGCAATCCAAACAGATCCCCAGATGATTTTGATGTCCTCCATCGTCGTCAGGTCGGGGACAGGGTGAAAGATGGGTGGTCTCCTCCTACGTATGTCAGGGTACACAGCCATGGGCTGAGTTCTAGATGAAATGTGGTGCACAGCTTACCCAGAGACTCACACAACCACAACATTGACAGGCCTCATGGTCACGTGAAATGCACAAGTGACCTGCATTCAGACGTTGTTTTTCTTCACTCATTCGACATACTGACACTACAACATCTAAAGAAATCGATGTGTATGGCATGTAGTACACTGCTACATAAAGGATGAGCTGCCCTGTGTCAGATGGCACAGTACTAGTGTTTCCCGGCATCAGTGCTGAGTTGCATGTTGCTGCTGTCACTGCACAAGCGCTAGCTTCAGTCCCACAATACGCAACACCATTATGGGATGAGGGCAGTGAGTGTCATCTGGACAAGACTACATGGTTGTTCAGCACGGTGGCCAGACACATGTGGACATTATGGGGTCAGTCCTGCGTGAGTGTGTGTGGAATTTGCGTAACAGACATTGCAATGTTTACCTGAATGAGGCACAAATGCACATGGATTGTGTATACATGCCCACATGGCTGCCAATGAGCGATGATGTCGGTCAGAGCTATGTTTGTTTGTTCCACATGTGCACTCCTATGACGTGTGTGTGAACATTAACAGGCAATGGCAGCTGTGCACACTGCACGCCACACCAGTACGTGTGTGTTGGGAGTGCTAGGGGTTACAAGTATGTCTGATTTGCAGACAGTGGACACCTCTGATTGTCTGCCTACGTCACTGGCCCTTCACAAGTCGACCCCTGGCCAAGGGACACCAGTCAGTTGTCAAGGAATGTACAAGCGATGTTCGCAGGTTGGATGTTTCATTATACAACATTGGTACAGTGCGAGAGACCTTTGTCCTTTTAGACTCCTTCCCTCATTTCGGTCCATGCTGGCCACGGGGCATGACTATGTATGTACTTTCACTCTCCTTTTCTTGGACATGCCATGTGTGTGTAGACTTGACTCAAGGGTCACAGTCTCTCATACCTTCACAGTGTAGTGACCAGCCGGTCACTGTTCTAGTTGTTCTGATGTACCAGCCACTCCCAGAGGGCTACAAAAGGGGATGATGGACGGAACGTTTGAGCCAATCAAACACTCACCCCCAGTCAACTGATCTGGGTTTAATCCATCATCATTCTTTAGCTCACTCCACCACCCCAGTTCAGACATGGCCATATGCAAATCAGTCTGACCCTGTGCCTCATGGGAACAGTCCAGCCCGAACTGCCAAGCCATGTCTTCCCTGGACCGGAAACAAGCATCCTAGGACCGGTTTCTGGCATTCCAGCCGTCATCAGCCAGGCTTGCTTGAATCCAGTGGCAAAGTGAGCAAGGGACCCACGTCTGGGCATACCCCCGCCAACTTAGGGCGAACAAAGCGATACAAAAGGGGATGATGGACGGAACGTTTGAGCCAATCAAACACTCACCCCCAGTCAACTGATCTGGGTTTAATCCATCATCATTCTTTAGCTCACTCCACCACCCCAGTTCAGACATGGCCATATGCAAATCAGTCTGACCCTGTGCCTCATGGGAACAGTCCAGCCCGAACTGCCAAGCCATGTCTTCCCTGGACCGGAAACAAGCATCCTAGGACCGGTTTCTGGCATTCCAGCCGTCATCAGCCAGGCTTGCTTGAATCCAGTGGCAAAGTGAGCAAGGGACCCACGTCTGGGCATACCCCCGCCAACTTAGGGCGAACAAAGCGATACAAAAGGGGATGATGGACGGAAAGTTTGAGCCAATCAAACACTCACCCCCAGTCAACTGATCTGGGTTTAATCCATCATCATTCTTTAGCTCACTCCACCACCCCAGTTCAGACATGGCCATATGCAAATCAGTCTGACCCTGTGCCTCATGGGAACAGTCCAGCCCGAACTGCCAAGCCATGTCTTCCCTGGACCGGAAACAAGCATCCTAGGACCGGTTTCTGGCATTCCAGCCGTCATCAGCCAGGCTTGCTTGAATCCAGTGGCAAAGTGAGCAAGGGAGGGCTGGCTTACCCCCAACCCACAGCCACCCAGCACAGGCGTCACTGGACATGTGACCCTGCCAACAAACGGGGCCGGACGCACGTGCCCTGGGCCAGTTCTCCTATACATGTACGGTGTCTGTGTGGTTACTTGATATGCATGGGGGCCTCGTGCCCCACAACATTACACATGGGGTGCACCAATCACTTTAGCAAATGAGTTGTGATGGGTGATGTAATTCGCATGGAGCCAATGCAAATGCAGTATGTGTTTGCATGCGCAGTAGCTGGCATCTGCGGCGATGACACGCATTGGCCCCATTCGGATGATGCAGGGTTGCGGTCGCAGCTTCCCGGCCGCCGCGGTGTGGCAACCACTATGAGAATGAGCCATCGGCCAATGGTGCCCTTCGGGGTACATATTTTGATGTTGCGGTGTGCGCACTCTGCTACTGCGGGGCTCGTCATCGGCCCCAATAGCCTTCAGGGGCACCGAGGGTCACTCATGGGGATGGGGTGGGCCTCGCACTTTGCATTTGGCAGGTTGCCACATTCATCGTGGTGCCGCCACGCTTTCTGGGAGTTGTAGTTGTTCAGGGGTTGCATGTGTGGAGATGTTTAGTACGTACCTCTGCTGTTGGGCGCGGCGGTGTCTTGATTGCGGTAGGTGCAGCAGGTAGTGCAGTGGGAAGGCCTGTGGCGCAGGATCCATGGCAGCTCCGGTGGTTTGGATGGGTGCTGTATTGGCTCTTTCTCTCCGTTGTTGTGTTTCCGCCATCCGCAACGTGGTGGTTTGTACGCGGCGGTGGGAGGGGCTGTTTGCCACATCGTAATCTGTTTGGCGGATGGAACGTGTTTCCGCACGCCGGTCCTGCTCTATTGGCTCTGTCCGCCACCCTTGCGTACGCAAAAAACGTGCGGAGCCTGACAGACCACGGTGGACGGTAAATGGCCTCTGTAGGACCATTGTAATTTGGTGGTCACAATGACCGCACCTGGGGCGGGAAAATGAACGTTTTCCGCCACCGCCACCAGCACGGATGGGCTTCCGTCCGGCATCGTAATGAGCCCCTTAGCTAGGGATTGTTCTAGCCTTAGCTCTTGATAGCTCTGTTATTTTTTTATGGCTTCTATTAGTTTGTGTAAGGTTGGTTGTCCTATTCCTATAGTGGCTTGGAAGGCATTGTGCCATCCTTCCACTGCGTTGTTAGTTTTAGCTTTTTGAGCTAGAGTGCTATCGTAGACGTTCCACCAGGGGATTTGAAACTGTGGTTGTCTACGGTGCCCTGAACTATGTAGCCTTCCCACCCAAGTGTCTTCAAAGTAGTCTAGGAAGGGAGTTAATTTTGTTTTGTTTGCTTGGTAGAAAGGGCTTTCAAGAAGTATGTTATAGTAGTTGGCTACTTCAGTTGTTGGTACATAGGCAAAGTTGCTATTGGTGGTGTAATCTATACTTAGAGTAGATTTTTGGAGGTGTCTCCAGATACTTTGGTTGAAGTGATAATAGCAACCTTGTATTGCAGTGTGTAGGTATATTTTTAAAATTGACAGAATCATTGATTGTTCAAAATCAATGATTATTTTTTGTGGATAGTAGTTGTCTGTGTGTTCTTTTATTATTGTAAGGAGCTCTATGTAGGTGGTATTTTGCTTATTAGGGAGTAGTGCGTATATGAAGGGAATGTCAGTGGCTTCATATTCGCCGTGGATGGTATATAGTTGGTAAAAAGGTTTGGGGCAAACTTTGAATGTGCCATCCATCATGCACGTTTCACAGTTTTTTAGTTTTTGCATGTTGTTGTTGGTGGCAAAGATGATAATTCGTTTTTCATGATTGTTACTGTCATGAAGAATTAATTTCCCATCTTTGTGGGTGACAGTGTATTCTGGTAGGATTTGTATCCCTGCAAAGTTTGGGGGGTGGGTGGTGTTTGAGCAGTAGCTGTTTTAGTTCTGGCTATTAACCTTTTTAGAGTGGGGATGGATGGTAGTTGTCCTGTGACATGTTCAGGGGCCCTAGTTAATAAGTTTTTTAGTATTTGGGTACTGGTTTGTTGGGAGCTGGTGCTTGCATCTCTGATTGTTTCTAGAGCATCTATGACCTCGATTTCTGTCACATTGGGGGATGGTTGTGTTCTCTGACATTAACTACATTTGTTTCTACTGTTGTGGCTCTCCTATAGCAAGAATTGGAGTAGTATTTACTACATTTCCAATGGGTTTTGTTTCCAGTTATTTTTTCTTGCGTATAAGTGTAGCCCATGTAGCAAAGAAGTAGATTTCCCTTTATTGATGTGATGAATATTGCTCCTTCTGCCATTTTTTGTCTATCTGTGAATATATGTATATATATACTTATTAATTATAAAGTCTTTAATTGTAAATATGTTTGTATAATTCTTTTTTTTTTAAATAAACTTATAGTTTATTGATGGTCGTGGTTGATTCAATGGTTTCTTTTTTCTGTTGGTTTGAAAGCAAAATGTTATTTTTATTATAGTGTTACATTTAATTTGAATATTTCGTTTATTTAGTTTCCATTTTTATTTACTTTAGAGAGAAAAATACTTACTATTTTTAGTTGATGAAGTTTATTTCATTGATGTTGTTGTATGTGGAAGTTTGTAGAATCTGCAAAGAGAAAAGTATTTGTTAGTTATATTTTGCTTTTTTATTAAATTTATTGTTTTTTATTAGTTTGTTCTATTTGTTGGTTAATTAATATACTAACTTAGGGGGTCATTACGATGGCAGGCGGACTTTCCGCCTGCCACCGTAACGGTGAATGGGACCGTCCGCCATAGGAGCGACGGTCCCGCCGTGGGCATTAGGATGCCACCGCCACGGTGGCGGTGGCATCCCGCATATATTGAATTGCGGCGAGCGGTGCTGTAAGCAGCACCCGCCACAATGCAATATAAGCATTTTGTGCATTTGCATGCACACCGTGACAGGCACCGCACGGTGCCTGCCACCTTGTGCATGCAAATGCAGGGGGTACCATAGGTACCACCCATGTGCACTCCCCACCCCCCAACATCTTGGGGGGGCCCCCAACGGGCCCCCAACAGCAAACACCAATTGCCTTTCCATGGCAAGGCTGCTCTCCGCCACCATCCTAATATGGATGGCGGTGTCTAGCAGACACCGCCACCATATTAGGGTCCTTTACCGCCCGGTCCCCTGTCGGACCGGCGGAAAACCGGCGGACGGTCTTTCCGTCCGCCGGGGTCCCTCCCGCCATCGTAATATGGCGGGGGGGAAATGGCATGCAGGCGGTGGGAAATGGTGGGCGGATCGCCACCGCCATACGGGCGGTGGCGATCCGCCCATCATTATAATGACCCCCTTAGTTTTATATTTTTGTTTAATGTTGATTTTGTCCTTGTTTTCGAAGTTAATTCTTGTTTTGAGTTTTTTAGGTGGAGTTTTAGTGAAGTGTAGTCTGTGAAACATAAAAGAAAATGTTATAGTTTTAGTTAATTTTATTATTTCGATTATTTAGGCTCTATTTTTATTTTGTTATAAAAAAATATACTTACTTTTTTTAGTTGATGAAGCTTCTTTCGTTGATGTTGTGGGTTTGTTGACTTGTGTAGAAGCTGTTAAAAGTAAAGTATTTGTTAGCTATGTTTTGCTTTTTTATTAGATTTATTAGTTTTAAATCCTTTACTTTGTTTGTTGGTTAAGTAATATACTTACTTTCTTATATATTTTTTGTAATGTTGATTTTATTGGTGTTGTGGACGTAAATCTTTGTGTTGAATTTTCTAGGTCGATTTTTAGTGAAGTTTAATCTGTGACATATAAAGGAAAACATGTTATCGTTTTAGTTTAAAAGAATTTGAAGCTAATTTTATTTATTTAATTACAAAGATTTGTTCTTACCTTTAATAAGAGGTTTTCAGAATAGTTGTTTGTGTAGTAGTTTTTCGTTCTTTTTTCTGTCTTGTAAAGGTTCGTTCTTCCTCCGTGTTTGTCCGTGATACGGTAAATTTTGTGTTAATAAATTGATTGCTTTTATAGTGTTTATTTAATTAGTTACAGTTTTCTATTTGTTTGTGTTGGTGTAGTTTAAATGTGTTGGTCGAGATAGCTTTTTTGAATTTTTTAGCAGTTATCTTTCAATTTGTTTAATATTTATTATGTTTATTTAATGCTTGTTTTTATTTTGTTTATTATTATTTAAATGTATATGTAGATAAATGTGATATATTTTTTACATATTATATATATTTATGTTTGTTTATTTTTGGTAGTTGTGATTTTTTTATGTTGTATGTGTTTATTTGTTTTTGGATTTTTAGTGTATTTGTTTTATTTAATGTTATTAATTTGATAATTGTTTTTTGTGCAAGTTTAAAATGTTTGGAATATGTTATTTTCTTATATTATTGAAAATAGTTTACTTTTATGTTTAAATGTTATTTTCTGTATAGTTTATCCGTATTTTATCTATGTTTGTGTTATCAATATTATTTATATCGATGTTTTTGTTGTGTTTCATTTTTATTTTAATGTTATCTATATTTTTGTGTTCTTTATTTTTGCTTCCGATATTTTTGTTTGAGATTTTTTTTAAACAATATTTTTTTATCGATGTTTGTGTTATTTCTGTTTTGTGTATTAGGTGTCGATATATTTGTATACGATATTATTGACTCGATATTTTTGTAGTTCGATGTTATAGGAGTCGATGTTGTATCAGTGATCCTTCAAGACTATACGTTACCACTGCCTTATAAGCCTTGCTTTACAGCTACATTCATTTGCTTTAAAATGCACCATTTGATTATCTTTTTTTCAATTCTTTCTCGGGAGAGGGACTCACCCTGGACCCCAGGTTTGTCCATTGAACTTGTCACATCGCTCGCTATATAGAAATCATGCCCAACGTTTACGCCTCACCAATTTCAAAGGTCACCAGCTGGTGGAAGGTCTCTAAATGGGAATTTCAAACACAATATGCAGAAGCTATGTGACACAAAAATAATAAATAGCAAAGCCCTTTCTACAATCAATGACAATATCATGGCCAAGAGCCAGGCTCAATCTAGGTCACTCACAACTTGAAAACAAAAGGTAATTACTCAAAATAGATATATTGCAAGAAGAAAAGTAGCTATTATTATTTCAGTTTGGACTTTGTTCAAGTCATTTTGCCAGTCACATACATAAGGGCCGATCTACAAAAATAGTAGTACACCTGCAACTATGAACATGTGCATATTGACTACTTTTCGGAATTCACAAAGATTGACAGTAGTAAGCCAGGAAAGTTGCACCAGTTTCAGATTTTCAGACATATTGCTAGCAATGTGATGGCACATTTTTGGGTGTTGATATTTCCCCAGAGTAGTATTGGAGCCATTTTGGCCACATACAAATGTTGGATTTGTGAATCAGGCTATAAGTATCTATTTAGATTATTCCCAATACAGAGCACTGCCTATCACCATTCGAGCTGCCTCTCTGACCAGGACCATATCCCAGGGCTCAGAAAATCTGAACTTCTGCATGCTAATATTTCCAAGACGCTGATAGCAAAAAATAACAATGAATATAATATTTTATGGCTTTCTATTTATTGCAGACCATGACTCCGTTGAGAATATACCCTTGGAAGAATATGTAAACCAAAAGCAGCAAATAAATGCAAATATTCTTGAGTATATAATTCCTCCTTGTACTGGATGCAATGTTCTGTTGTTTTCTCTGTTGTGGTGGAGTAACACCTCTCTAATTACAAAAAAGATTTTCGTTTTGGGGTCAGGGTCAGAAGAAAGGTTGGCGTAGTCATTTGTTGCACAGAGAGTCTCTGAAGGTTGGGTACTCTGCAAGGACAGATGGAAGGGTTGTAGTACCTCCTGAAGAAGCTCTAGCCCTGGGAACCCCCATATTCCTATCATCTTTTACAGAGCCGGCAGAGCAGGGCATTGATTTGTGCCCCAATGAGGCAACCCAAGGAGACACCTGCTGTGTAGGTGAACAGGAGGTTCTACTTCCTATTGCATGGTCAGGGGATGACAATGTGGTGGCTCTCTGTGCATTGTCCCCTCTTCTACAACGTTGTATGTTATCAGTGGCTTCACCAGATTTTGCCAATTCAGGATGAGTTTATCTCCCTTCATGCAGAACCTAATTATCAAACTTCATTTTCCTTCCCAATCCAAGATGGCCCCCCTCCATTGAAATACCAATACATCACTTCCTGGGAAAGACTTTGTGAAATAATAAAGCCAAGAAATCAGTTGAACAAAAGGAAGAGGTGGGTGGGAACTCAGGACTGTGATGAGGAAGACATGGACTCAGAGAGATGAAAATTACCGGTAAGTAACCAGGCATTACCCCCTCGTCCACCTTCCTCTCACAGTTCTAACGTATGAGTACGTACTCAAGCCAAAAAACTGATTTCGAAACAAACCACACCATGAGTAAGGAAAAACACGTGTATTTAATTAAATTAAATGACCCAAAACTTTACACTGCAGAAGGACTCACAGAACACAAAACAGCAATGGGACAGGGTAGAGAGAGAAGGGTTGGGAGCCCTCTTTGCCAGACCATCGGAGACAAACAAGGCATCAGAATTGCAAAATGAGACAGGGTCACAGAGGACGGGAACCTCCGACTTAGAGCATCGGCAGGCACATACTCCCTCCCCAGAAGATAGACTGCCTAAAGAGCCAGGAGATGGGATGCGGCCCAAAGACAAATCCTTCGAGAAAGGAGAAATAGAGAGGGGCACATATCGCACTGCAGATTCAGATAGGATCGGCCAACCTGGTTGTCCGTCTGAACACACACAGCTGTGTGCACTAACAGGGGACGAAAAAACAAAAAGGCCTTCGTACTGCCGCCAACTCTTTCCAATTGGAAGACTGAAGCATCTCTACTTGCTTTATACTCTCAAGATAATGCCTCAGGAGATGGTGAACAAGGGGATACAGGTGCATTTTCCCCCAAGAGACACGGGCCAACGTAGAGGACATCTCCCCTTGACTGCTGAGCCAGATCCTCACTGATGCCGAGGGACGAAGAAGGAGAGAGGACAAATGGGAGCGGAGATGAACACAACGTTCCTACAACACAAAGACCTCCCCCAAGTCCATCCTGAAGTGGGCCCAGATGACAAGGAGATCTTGGGATGGCTGGACCTGGGACTTCTTCCAGTTGATCAAGAAGCTGAACTCCTGCAACAGCGCAGTCACCTTGAGAACCTCCATCTGGTCCTTGGAAAAAGAACAAGAGGTAATCAGCCGGTCATCCAGAGAAGGAAAGAGCTGGATACCTTCAGAATGTTAAGTACCCACCAACGGTGCTAAAAACTTGGTGAACACCTGTGGGGCAGATGCCAGCTCAAAGGGCAGGACCCGGAGCTGGTAGTGGCTGCCCAACACAGTTAACCAGAGGAACTTCTGTTGAGACTGATGCATCGGGACATGGAGGTAGGCATTCATGAGGTCAATGGAGGTCAGGAACTCACCCTTCCATAACAGAGGCATAATCACCTGGAGAGTCATCATCTTGAAAGACACATGAGGGAGATACTGATTGACCCACTTGAGGTCCAGCACCGGGCGGAACTCCCCTGATCCCTTCTGCACCAGAAAAAGCAGGTAATAATAACGAGAAACTCTCCCCATGAGGAACAGGAATGATAGCAGCCTTCTGGAACAGTAACTGAATCCCCTGGTAGTGCTGCCAACTTCTCCGGGGAGTGAAGAGCAGGAGTATCGAAGAAATGTCGAGGAGAAGTGTCGCTGACATTTACCCTGTATCCGTCTGAGACCACTTGGATGGCCCAGACATCTGAATTCGTACGAGTTCAAATGTCCTGAAAGTACTGCAGACGACACGCCCACTGGACGAAACCTGGAGCAGTCATGCCTTAGGAAGGCCGGAAGAGGATTCAACAACTGGAGAGTACCAGGATTTGTCAGCATTAGGGGTGCCCCGGCTACGACCCCTGCCTCGAAAGGGCTGGTGTTGCAGAGCCTTACTCCCCAGTGGGAAAAGCTCATTTGCAGCCAAAACATCTGCCTTTGGTGACTGGACGAACAGGAGTAACCAGTTTCCTATTCTCAGCTGATGTCTTAATAATCTCTTCCAAGTCACTGCCAAAAACCTTGGAACCTGTAAAAGGATGTTTCAAGAGGACTGTCTTCTGAGGAGCATCCGCCTTCCAAGAGCGTATCCAAATGTTGCAACTGGCTGCAATGGCAGCGCTTGAAGCTGCCCCTATTGCAAAGAGATTGTCAAACGTGACATCTGAAAGAAACCGCACCTGCTGTTCCATCAAAGCCAATAGGGCAGAGAAATCCGCACCCTTCTTCACCTTCCCTGCCAAAGAATGGAAGTCTTTAAGAAAGGACTAAATAGCATAAGTGGAGCAGGCATTCTCATGGACTGCAAAGTTAGAAGCTATATAGGCCTGTTTTACTGCCCCTTCCATCTTCTTGTCCACAGCGTCAGAGGACAAAGCATCCTCTGATACTACAGCCCCTTGGGAGGATAACCCAGCCATAATGTTATCAATTTTCACCGAGGATGGGAACTCCTCTCTAAATGTATCCAGAGGGTAACGTCTCAGCAAGGTACGTAGAAATGACTGCTGTTCAACATCTTTCCATTTATTTGTAAGCACACGGTGAATGGAAGCGAGGAAGGGCAAAGATTCTGGCTCAGACTGCTGATACTGCAAGAAAAAGTCAGCCGGAGCCTGAGCAGAATCCACAGAGCCCAAATTCTCTCACACATGTTGCAAGATTTCAGCCAAATCTGCACTGGCACAAAATGGCCCTTAAGGTCATCGTCATCCCCCCTCCACTGAAAGATCCATCCTAGGACTCTTAGCTGGAGGAGGCCTCTCCTGGCCACGAAATGCACCCTTCACAGCTGTAGCAATAATGGTCTTCAGATGAGAGGTCACAGCAACCCCAGCAGATAGCCCAGCCACCACAGGAGTGTCTGAATCACTCCTATCTCAAAGCACCAGGAAAATGCAGCACATACTCCTCAGAGATGATCAGCAAATGGCACAATCCACAAGGTAAATCGGCAAACACGGTAATCAGACCAGCACAGGAAAAACTTCCTGATAAAGCAGGCTGATTACCATGGTAACGCCACCCTTGCTGCCGAACTCTCCCCACCAGTTAGGAGTCCGGTGGAAGTGAAAGGATGCTCCCCATAGCAAGCACGGTGGCACTATCAAGGAAACAGGCAAATGCCACGCAACTGCCGAAACCCGATCCCTTCACCGCCCGATACCAAAGTAATGCCATGCACTCAACCACATTAGTTTGAATAACAAGGGAAACAAAATCCTGGAGAAATATAACATAAAAAACACACATTGCCAAGGACGTCACAGCCTGCTCATCCGCCGCAGACGTGATCTCGCTTGACCCGCATATGAGCGCGACCACAAAAATCAACAATAAAAAACCACTAAAGCAGATTTTTAATAAAAAAAGACAAAAATCATACCTACCTGTAGACAAGATGGTAAAGGCTGCAGAAAAAGAAACAGGAAGTCCTTCCCAGGAAGTGATATATTTGTACTTCTATGGATGGGGGCCATCTTGGATTGGGAAGGAAAATCAAGTTTAGTAATTAGCGTAAGGAATGTGAGAGAAAGACGGATGAGGAGGGTAATGTCCTTCTGTCTGACTTTTAGGCTACCCATTCAGTTCTGATATCCTAGCCCTGAGGAAGCCCTTCCACGTCAAGGTCCCCCAACAAAACAGTAGAGTTTGCTACAGAGGGAGCTGCCTAGACACTTCTCTCATTCTGGCATTCACTCATTTTTCTCTGACTTATCCCAAATAAAATTCTGACCTAGGCAGATGTCAGGCACACTATTCCTTCCATTTGGCCACCAACCTCTTCCCCTGAGCCGCCAAGCAGTCGATCATGCGTCCATGTTGTCGCTAGATGAAACCAACAATTATGTCTCCTCCACCACCATCTAAAGAACCCAATGGGTGCATGCACATAGGTCACTCACCATTCCAGTAATGACAACCACTTGCCTGGCTTTATTAAGACAATGTTCATCCCTTTCCTCAGGCCTCCACTTTTTACTGTGTCATGAAAGGCACCTTCCCTAGTGATAGTAAGAATGCAGCTCATCTTTTATGATCAACACTCTGTTACAGCTTAAAGGAAGAGCTGTGGTGCAATAGCTGTCTGAAACTACCCGGCTATGTCAATTAAGCCACAATCGCACAAATACTGCACTTCATTCCAATCAGGCACCTTGGTCTCCAGAAAGGTTAGATAAAATTATTTTTACATTTTTTTTATTTGTATATAGTGCCGTCTTAGCCAAAGGGCATCACTTTACATGAGCACCAGTTACACAAGGTCAGATTCATCTTTTTTTTTTTAGGGACAGGGAGATCAAAGTGATTTGCCCGGAATCACAGGCTATTGAGTCCAAGTCGAAACTAGAACCTGGTTACCCAGTCCCAAAGTCAGCAGCTCTTGCCATAAGGCCACTACCTCTGCCACATACTACCTTCATCCGTTAGATTAGGAAATTCGAAAGAATATTGGAAATGTTGAAATCAAAAACTGTCCTCAGAGCATATTGTATTCACATGTCCATCTCGTAACATGACTTGGTCTCAAGTGTAGGTTCCATCCTGAAAATTCTAGTATCTGGCTCTGCCATAAGCCTGAAGTACCTTTGACATCCCCCTGTCACTGAGGTCCCCACTCTCTCCCCACATTAATATAAAGTCTTCAACGTTACGGTGACTTGTGTATTATAAAGAATAATCTCAGGAAGGCTCTGTCTATGCTCAGTGGTGGAAGACACTGAGGGCCTATTACGACTTTTGACGGTGCAGAAGTGGGCGGCACTGCCAAAGTCCTAATAGGGAGGTGTTAGACCTGGCATCCTTGGCGTGGGTCTCCCTTCCATTTTTTCGTAATGCCTCCACTGTTGCCGATATGTTTTTGCTGGACTAGATGCTCATGGGCACTTTGCCACTGCTAATCAGTGCCAAAGTGCAAGTGCTCCCGATCGTTAATTGATACATGTATTAGTGACTCCATGATTGGATGATTGGTTTACTTGTCAGTCCCTAGTACAGCGCACTCAGTGTGCCCAGGGCTGGTAAATCCAATGCCGCTGGTGGGCTTGCAGCACTGGTTGTGCCACCCACAGAAGCGGCTTGTAAAATGTGTCTCAGGCCTGCCATCGCAGAGCCTGTGTGCAGCCTCGGGCTGCCATGTCGACTTGGTGAGTACACCCACTTACCAGTCCCTAAACCTTCCCTTTACTGCATGTTGGTCACCCCTAAAGTCGGCCCTAGGGCAGGGTGCATTGTAAGTATAAGGTAGGACATGCCCTGGTGTGTGTGGCATGTCCTAATAGTGAATTACAGCCATTTTCGTTTTTCACTATTGCAAGGCTACCTGCTCCCCATAGGCCAGAATGGGCAGACTGACTATTACACCTTATAGTCAGAACTGACCCAGGGAACATGGTAGAAAAACGAATTTAGTATGCCTGAACTCAGGATGATAAAATGCATCTTTTAGTGAAGTTGGTTTTAACATTCTGTGTTTGAAAATACCACTTTTAGAAAGTGGGTATTTTCTTGCCTAACTATCCAAGCCTGCCTCTGCTAGGTTGTGTATTCCTTGTCTGGAGATTGAGTGACAGGGGCTGGGGGTGGCCACAGGAGACAGGGTGAGTCAGCGCAGGGCTGAATAGAAAGATCTGCATCCAGAGTGGAGGGAGGAGTTGCACCTGGGTCTGAATAGGGCTGTGCCTGCCTTCCACAATGCTGGCTCCACCTCCTGCCGGGCGGCTGAGCACTCTGCCCCACATTCTGAAAGGAAAGAAGGAGTCAGAAAAACAAAGTGCTCCAGGACTGACCAGAACTGGTTTTGGACTAGGCAGAGGCCTCTCTGCCTCCAGAGAACAAAGAGAATCAGGGTATAAGAGGGGCACCCAGACCCCAGGAAAATTAGATCACTTTTGGGAACAAGAAGAAACCTTTGCTGAGGAGCGGAACCAAGAAGAAACTGAGGAGAGACTATCCCTAAGCCTGAAGTGCTGCTTGGGGATTGGCCTGCAGTGGTTTGCCTGACTGCCAAAGAAAGGAGAAAGGAACTTTTGCTTTGCTGTGACTTTCATCAACTTGTGAAGGATCTCCAAGGGCTTGGAAGAGAGCTTGCCCCCTGACCGAAGTCCCAGGACCATTGGACTTCACCCCTTTGTGGATTGCTGCTGGAAACTCTGTTTCAGTGGCTACAGAGGTAGGGAGCTGTGACCGACTCTCACGACCGACTCGGTGTCCTGTAAGCACCGCATCGAAGCACCGTCTCGCCCTGCAACGCACGGCCCTGGTCTCACCGACTCCGTCAACGAGCCGCTGCCTGCACCGCATCGAGGGACAACGCGTCCTGCAACGCTTCGCTACGCCGAATCGAACTGGTCCGACCGACACGGTCACTGCTGCTGAGTTTGAGTCCTGTGACCGCACCGGAGTTGGGCACCGCTCGCACGCTTTGCGACGCACCGCCCGACTCGCACCGCTGTCCGGACTGATCGACGCCAGCTCCTGAATCCGGCTCCGTCGCCGCACCGCAACCTGCCAGCACCGCATCGAAGCACCGTCTCGCCCTGCAACGCACGGCCCTGGTCTCACCGACTCCGTCTCGACGACGTCAACGAGCCACTGCCTGCACCGCATCGAGGGACAACGCGTCCTGCAACGCTTTCATTTTTGCATCGCGACCGCGACGAACAGCCATCCGGCTCGCACACCCGTGCCTGCCGCTTCAAGTAAAAGGTACTGTGACCGAGTCTGTCTACGCTGTGTTGGCCCGTCTCGACACGGTCAGCTGGATTTGTTAGACTCTGTTTGTTCTCAACATCGCCGTAGCCGGAGGAGGCTACCGACTCGCACAGAACCTTGAATTAAGCCTTTTGATCAGAACTAAGTATTCTTAACAGTATTGTGGATTATTTTTGTCGTTTATGGTCTTGTGATAAATCTATATAAAGTATACCTATTTTTATAAATATATAACCTGTGTGGTGTCCATTTGTAGTGTTGTCACTTGATTACTGTATGTGTTCACAAATGCTTTACACACTGCCTCTGAACTAAGCCTGTCTGCTCGTGCCAAGCTACCAAGAGGGTGAGCAGGGGTTATTTCGGGAGTGTACCTACTTTCCCTGACTAGAATCAAGGGTCCCTATTTGGACAAAGGTACCTACCTCTGCCAACTAGAGACCCCCAAATCTAACAGGAGGTCGGACTGCCAGTGCTGCGGTGGCATGCACGCGCAAGGAACAGCATTTAGCAAGGGATGCTGACTGCTCAGAAGGGCACATACAGGGCACAGTCCAAGGGTATCCAACTACAATTCATCACTTGTGCACAAAGAGAGGGCACAATTCCAGGCCCGAGGGTCAGCATCCTATTTGGGGACATGGAGGGCACACTGTGAGTTAAAGACTCACCTCTGGTGTGAGTACGCACAACCCACCCTCACACACGGAATACATGGCATGTGCTTCGAACACGCATCACACGGACTGCGAGCAGTGAGTAGCATCCTCAGCTGGGAAAACACAAGGCACAACCTCCTCTAACCGTATCACGGTGGCCTGCACCAATGAGCCAGCCACCCAAACAGCACTCTAGGTAAATCGAAATATCCGTCTGTGAGCTTATTTTTAACATACACGTGTGAGCGCCGCGGGCATAGGTGAGCACAATGTGCTATAGATATGTGTATATTTAAAAAAAAACAAAGTAAAATGAAAAGTGTTTTCCTATGCTGCTTCAAGAGAGAGGGATGTACTTAGGCCACCATCCTGGGTATGTGTTTGTTACCTCACCACTTCCGGTATGCAAAGGAACAACGTGGCTTGGGCGGGCCCCTCAGCCCAGAGACGTACATCACACGTCCATGAGTTCACTGCAACATGCCAAGTGCAACTTTCATTCAGCAAAAGTCTGATTCCAATTATCAAGAAAAAGGCTTTTGTGACACAAGAAAAACGAGCGCTTCTTACAGGAAACAGAGTGTTCTTGTAAATATTACACACCATAAATGCAGGGCAAACATACACCTAATAAAGGCCAGGGGCCAGTAGCAGAAAATGTACATGAACATCTACATGAAATATACCCAAATAAGAAAAAAATGAAGAGAGTCCTGGAGAAATCGAGGTGCCAACGGATCGCTAATGGTACATGCAGGTAAAAATGCAGAATTATGTATCTGTACAGTATTGTATAGACCAGGCACATCACCCACGTAGCTTCAGAGTGCTAGAAAGATTGCAAAGGGCAGGGAGTAAGAAAACAATAATGTATGGGGGTTAGAGTCCAGCCAAATGTGAGAGAGGACAGTCTTCAGTTCCTGCCTGCAGCCTAAGAGATTCTAAGTGAAACGCTGCTTGGAAAAGTGACGTTTTCAGGTGTTTTCCGAATTGGAGGATGTTAAACTTAGCTTGGAGCCATGGGCCGAGGGAGGGTCAGAGTTCTGCGCTCTGGAGTCCTAAGTCTTGATGGAGCAGGGTTTTGAGAAAATAAAACCTGCTCGGATTGAACCCTCAGTAACATTTATTAACAGTGTGCTGTGAAAATTATTATTAAGAAACGCTAAAATAAGGGGAAATGCTTATCCGCATGCGTAAACTAATGTGTGTACTAATGCATGAAACTAGGCCGCAAAAATTGCTTCGATAAAAAACTAATGCTGCTTTTGTGCACGTTAATAATATTTCAGCTAGGAATAACATGGGTTGTGCATGGGTTAGTGTAAATGCTGGGATGGTGTGCAAAATGAAATTACATTTCATGAAAATAATAAATGTTTGTGTTCTGTTCTCTGTAGAAAAACAAGCATGGGCCTACACTTTCTGCATGCCAGTTTGGGGTTAACATTTGTTAATGGAAAATAAAATGTCTAAAAAGAATGAATTTGCATTAAGAAGAGAGAAAACGTGAAAAGCTGTGCATGCTCTTATGTCCTTGTATGACTGCCAAGCTTCGGAAAGGACAAATTGATAAGCGAGTGGAAGCAATGCAACTTCCTCACGAGATGGCAGAGGCGAACAATAGAGGCGTGGAGATTTGCAACATGTAAAATGTTGTAGGAAATATTTACTATAATTGTGCTCAAAGTTGTTTCCTGAGACGAATCTGTCGTAATGTTGAATGCTTAGAACAAAGAATTGTTTAATAAAGCGTTCATGATGAAGAGTGGTGTGACAGTACACCCCCAATTTTAGCCAATGGGAGATGGAGTTCGTTCCAAAAATGAAACAAATGTGGGTTGGACATTTAGGTTTTAGGGTATAATTGAAACTCCCCGGTCGGTGTGGTTCAGTAGGTGTTTCTGCAGATGCTAGTTAGCGGGAGATCGTCGCTGTCGTTGGTTTGCTGTTTCCAGATAGAGGCCTACCTGAATCCTGACTCCTGTCTTAATCTTTGCCATTCAACTCTACTTGAGTGGCCTTGCTGCCCTGACTGGCCAGTGGGGTAGTTTTCCCTGATTCTTACTTGGGTTAGTATAGATAATCTTCTAAAAATTTGCATATTCATTTGCAAATGTATTTTGTCTATGAAACTTTTCTCTCTTCGCCTATCCACTCCTTCAATGCATTGTTTATTTGACATGAGTTTGAATTTATACTTTGCCAATGTTTTCTCTCTGTGATAATCTATGATTTGCATTTGTGTAACTATACTTGATGAGCATTTTTATTTCACATTATTTTACGATAAATATCATAAAATTCACACTGAGTCTGTTATTATTTAGTAAGTATTATAATTGTTGCTATCAACTCTTCAACTTTAGGTTCATTGCCACATTTATTTGTTAGGAGAAATGAAAGTTTTACGGTGCATTTAGTGAGTTAGGAGTAAACTTGCATCACACTGAACCCCAGCGTGAAGGGATTAGTTGGGTAGTGTAAATGGGCCTATGTTTATGAAAATGTATCGATCCCTGATCGCTGGATCAGTCTCTTCCTTAGTGTTTCACTCTGTTGAAAGAGTGTTGTTGGATCAGCTGTAGTAGTAGGTTCCCGGCTGGCACATAGTGGCAAGCCAGTCTTTGGACGTGGCCAGGGCCTTTGCTCCATTAAGCTTTGTACATGATTCACAATGTTTGAAATGTTATTCTGGGTCTCATCGGATATTTTGTTTGAAATTATCAGTTTCTCCATATGTCGAGGCACTTTCTTGCTTTGTAGTCTCTGAAGCCTCACAACGAGTTTTTGGGGAGTCTGGAAGAAACACGTTGACACAATCCAGGCATACTGTTACCAGAGCATGAGGTTCGCTCTCTTCAGTAGTTAGTTCGAAGGAGAAAGTAGATTTTCTGGAGGACTGAAGCAATGAAAAGGACCCACCATGTTTCTGGCTTGTTGAGTCAGAAACTTGCTAGCCCGGTGGAGCTGGGGCATCCATTTGGTGAAACAATCGGATGGGCTTGAATGAAGGACAGACCCTCCCACATATATGTCAATGTTGCATTCAGAGAGAAGAAACTCTCATTCACCCAGTGATTGATGTGATCCTGGCAATTCGTCATGTGCACAAGGTACTCTGTGCTGTTCTCCAGACAGAAGTGAACCCGGATATCAGCAGCATATATTTGATATTGAATCTGCTGTAGATCCATTAACTGTGTCATGGTGAGATTTTGTGTTGGTCTTGGCCCTCTCTGCAGGGTCACCCCCAAACATTTTGCCTTCACCTCTTCTGAATTCTGAACTTGTTGTTTTTGGCTTTTAGGACACTGTGCACTTCACCACTGCTAACCAGTGCTGAAGTGCTTGTGCTCTCTCCTTTAAACATGGTGAAATTGAATTACACCCAATTGGCACATTTAATTTACTTGTCAGTCCCTACACAGGTACCCAGGTTTGGTAAATTAAATGCTACTAGTGGGCTTGCAGCAGCAGCACTGATTGTGCCCCCCACTTACGTAGCCCTGTGAAACATGTCTTAGGCCTGCCATTGCAGCCAGTGCGCGCAGTTTTAAACCTGGCAAAATAAACCTCTCGCCAGGCCTAAACGCTTCTTTTTAATGCATACAAGCCACTCCTAGAGTAGGTCCTAAACAGCTCTTAGGGCAGGGTGCATTGTATTTAAAACGTTGAACATTTACCTTTAATTTTTACACGTCCTGGTAGTGAAAAACTTCTAAATCCATTGTTTACTACTGCAAGGCCTACCTCTCCTATAGGATAATATTGGGTTACCTTATTACTTTTAATAAGTGATAAATTTTGATTGGGAGCAGGTAGGAAAGTAATGTTTGTTGTCTGAGGAATTGCAATTTAAAACTGTCTTTTATGTTAAAGTCGGATTTAAGTAACAGTTCTGAAAATGTCACTGTTAGAAAGTTGCATTTTCTTGTTCTAGCAATTTGGGGGCAGATTTACAAGAAACTGACGCATCTGAAGAGGTGCGTCAGTTTCCCTGTGCCAGCCTGCAATATCCTTGCGCCACCGTGGATGCGCCGTATTTACAATACGGCGCACCCTGGCACAAGTATTGACAGATGCGTCAGAAATTCTGATGCATCTGTTGGCCCAAAAGTCACGCATTGCTGGAGTCATGTCGCAAGCATGACAACTCCAGCAATGCATGGCAAGGCCTGTACTCATTGTACTGCGTCACTCCTTACGCCTGCTTCAAGCAGGCGTAAGGTTTTGACGCAGTGGCATCCTAGAAGTGGCGCAGTGAAATCTTGTAGTCCCTGTGTCACTTCTACAAGGCTTTCCTGTGTACCCTGCATATATTATACCTGACGCAGGTATAATGTGACGCAGTGTTTTACAACATGACGCATCTCCATAGTTGTAAATTGACTGCATTGTTTACTCCACCGCTGCGTCACAAAAGTGACACAATGGCGGCGCAAAAGAGTCGCAAGGGGCTTGTAAATCTGCTCATTGTTGCCTGCAGCCTGTTTCTGGGTCACATTATCAGGTGTAGTTTGCAGTTTGCCTTATGTATTCCTCACAGACAGCATCACAATAGAGGGCTTAGGTATTGTCAGGATGGGCCATCCTGGCTTAATGAGGGTGGCGGGGGCAAAGCTGTCACCTACCACACTTGCACTTCAAAGGCACTGGCCCCGCTCACACACAATGGACTTCACACTAGCCTATTGTGGCCCCAGACAGACTGGGATCAGGCCAGGGAAGCAGGAAATTCCAGGCAACTCTGTAGGGGAAACTCCAGAAGCTTCTCGCACTTCAAAGTGAGCACCGGGTATAAAAAGGGAACACTTATACCCACTCTTCAGTACACTCAGTCAGTCAGTCAAAAATTACGTTTATTTAGACCGTTGGTCTTAAAACAACATAACATATCCCCTGTACAATAATTCTAAGGTCGTACTCAATTCATCACAATTTCCATAGAAAATCCAGATTCCATGTGCTACTTCTGAATTTACATAATATTAATCCTAAAATTCATACCTGCGTCTATTTAACAGACATAAGAATATTAAAAACAATTTAAATTCCTATTATACAATATATTCCTAAAACGATATATTTCGGCTAAAACTTTCTAAAACTCTCATAAATTCCAAATATCCTTCAACCATCCATTTCCTTTTCCATGAAGCACCTTTTTACGGCCTCCATGTACTTTGCAATAGCTATTGCAATATCAAGATTTGGCATATCTGTAAGAAGTTCGATTGCCTGTGTACGCAAAATGGTGCCATATTTTAAAAAGATAGGGCGTAGAAACTGCTTCGGCAGATCTAGCACTTTTAGGCAGTCCACTAAAAAGTGTAAATTATCGCTTTTTGTACCCAGCCTACATGTGCATTTGCCATCAGATTGCATCATTTCTGCTCTTGTTTTCCCGTTAATCATACCAGGGTTAATGCCAATTCTCAATCTTAACACTTCTGCTCTAAACCGGTGGTAGGGTAATATGTCCAGGTAAGGGTACCAGGTTTCTTTCACCCAGCTAGTTAACATAAATTTCACTGACTCTTTTTCCCTCAGATACTCCATGTCTTCCTTCTTGGACAACTCCTTTCCTAGAGTTCTGAGATCACTCTTTGTTACTTCTATTTGTAGCGACTGCCGGTCGATTCTCACATTTAGGTTTTCACAGACAAGATACAGTTTCCTCCTGACCTCTTTGGCCCACTTTAAATCACTGAGCTGCGCCTCGTTCCTACACCACTGTGACACTCTCATGGTCTCTTCTGTGCCCATTTGTGTCTGTACATTCCAGGATATCATACCCAGCTCTACTCTGATTGCCTGAATCATGGATGAGCCCGGTAATGACATTAGTGATTTTATACATTTCCCTTCCTCAACATCCCAGCAGCTTTTGCCACTTAAGCAGATTACTTCTGCACCATATTGGAATTGAGGTGGGATCATAGCGTTGTAGGCCTTTAACACGGGTCTGTGGGACATATCCCCATAGATATGATTGAATTTTTTCAAGCCGCCCACAGATGAAAATGCTCTAGCTTTCTGGGCCTCCAGGTGCGTATTCCACTTTAAAGACTTATCAAACCAGATCCCAAGATATTTATACTCCTTCACAATTTCCAACTTGGTTGGACCCAAGTACCAATTAAACCTCAGGTCTCTCTTCCCAAAGCATAGGATCTTGGTTTTATCCCTATGTACAGTTAAATGCTTTTCCTCACAGTATTTACTAAATGCATCTAACTTCCGCTGCAGGCCCAACTCTGTCTGGTCAAATATTACTAGGTCATCAGCATATAATAGACAGGATACTTGTTTTCCATTCATTTTCGGGCTCACACTTCTGTTGACCTCCAGAATCTTTGGCAGGTCTGCCAGGAAAATTGCGAAGAGAAGCGGGGCCAGTACACAGCCCTGTCTTAGACCATTATTAATCGCTATTTTCGGCATCAAGGACCCCGCCGTATCCTTAATAACTTGGGCCCAGTTCTGAGTATGTAACTCCTGGATTATCATCAGGAGCCCTTCCGGGATGTCATATTTTTTCAAAGTTTCCCAGAGGCATCTCCTGTCAACCAAGTCGAAAGCTGCTCGGAAGTCTACAAAGCAGCAATTCAGCTTCCCTCTTTGTTCCATAGACTTCCGCGCCACCGCCCATAACGCGAAACAGTGATCAATCGTGGAGTGACCTTCCTTACAGCCTCCTTGTTCTACCAGCACGATCGACCGCTGTTCCACCCTGTCCTTCAGCCTACTCAGTATTATTTTGGCAAAGACTTTCTCTCCAATATCTAACAGATTAATCAGTCTATAATTCTTCGGGGCACTTCTGACCCCCTTCTTATGTATTGGTCTAATAGTACACTCCTGGGCCTGTGGATAGTACAGGAGAAGGATGACCTGCTGACCTGCTGCTTGAGGCCTGCCCTGCTTGCTGAGAAGGAAGACTGGACCTGCTCCCTTTATCCCAGGCTATGTGAGTTAGCTGATTGACCTGTTCTGTGCTACAGGGACACAACAAGCTCCAGAGGCCTTCATTCAACTGTCAAGCTGACATGCTGCACTGGACCTGCCTGATTGGGCCCTATTGGCCTCTGTTGAGGTCCTCAGAGTAAGTCCCTGATCTTCAAGTGGTGCCTCCCCAGGTCCTGGGTCCTTGGCTGGCATCAGAGAGAGCTCATCCTGGCCTAACGTAAGGTTCCACCAAAACCAGCAAGAAGCGACGCAGAGCCCCGCACAACTTTGCCACACAGCTGCAAGCTTCATTGGAACCAATGCCAGGCAGTGCAAAGCCCTGAAAAGCTTAACCCCACAGCTCATTAGAACCGACACACAGCGACGCAAAGCCTCGCTGCATAGCTTCATCAGAACCAATGCCAGACAATGCAAAGCCTCACAAAGCAACGCTGCACAGACCGCATACCAAGGACATAAGCTAAAATCCTCAACTGGCCAAACTTGGTCCTGTACCGAGCCTGCACGCCATCGCGGTCAGCCTGACTTGTGACTTTGTCCTCATCCAATGCGACCAGATAATCTCAGTTGGCGTTTTGTGCCTTTTAACAATACTTTTATCTAAATCTTGAAAATTGCATATCTCCAGTTCTACTTATTGGACATTTGTCATTTAGGTCTCAAATAATGCATAAATAGCGCCGGGAAACCCTGTTGGGTAGCTGTGTGCTTTAAAAATCTTTAAATAAATAAATAAAATAATGTAATCATTGTACTCTATTTTTCTTACTTGGTGTGAGATTTTTCCTTGTGTTGTGTTTTCACTTTATTAGTGTTTGAGCGCTGCATAAATACTTTACACATTGCCTCTAAGTTAAGCCTGACTGCATGTGTGTCAAGCTACCAGAGGGTTGAGCACAGGTTAATTTAGTGACTGTTTATGGTTCATCCTGACCAGGATTGTGGCTGGTGCTTGAGAAGGGGTCTCACCCCCCTCAACCAACAACCCAATTCTTCATTTCTAAGAAATCCAATTGCTGCTCACAAAGTTGCTGGGAAGTACTCAGTTAATATTTCAATAGTTCATTTCATAGAACAAACATAGAAAGTTTGTTGAAAATACAAAAAATAAAGAAAGCTATTAAATCTGTTGTTATTCTTTTAACTGCCTTGAGGTATCCCCTCTTCTGATCCATACAATTGGTTTTGTCTGCTTCTGACATACAGCATCGCATTTTCCGTTCCAGGTTTCCCAATTTTTTTATTTGTATCAGTCATCTTGCAGTTGTACCATTTGATAGAGGATATATTCCTGGGTTCATTTGCCCTTGGGTGGTAGAGGGTCAACTTACCAAGTGTGTTGGCTATTTTGTGGTAAAGGGTGTTAAGCAGGATATGCAGGTCAGATCGATTTGAAGTCATTATGAGTGAGGCTTCGTGAACTATGCCAAATTCCACTTCATTTAAGATGCCCAGATTCCTGGTTGGGATCGCTGTTGGATTTAGCTTGACATGGGGACAAGGCTAGCACATGAACAGGAGGATGCTTGTGAGACCATGCTTGGTAATGCCCAAAATACACTCTTATGAGTGAATATTAAGTCTTAAGTGTGTCCTGCTTCCTAAGCAAAGTCAGCCCACTACTTGCTTGAATAGCCAAATGTTTTTGATCAGCTTTTCGGGAGGTGTTTTGTCAGGTCTGTCAGCCATAAAGTGCAGATAATAATAATATTTCTCTGGGTGATAGTTGGAGGCGTGAGTTAAGTTCAAGCCCTTTATCCAGAAAAGCATTGTTGTAGCCTAGAGGTGGACAGACAACTGTAATGTTGAACTATTTGTGCAGATGGCAAAGTGTGGATCTATGGACTCAAATGAAGAGAAGTAGTGGCCTTATATTTTCATGGAGGGGTTCATTAGCATGTATCAATGCGTCCCTCCACTGCTCTTTATATCTTAATTCTTGTGGATGATACTGCATCTTAATCAGCACATCAAAAATGGCGTACACGTGGTCCTTCAGCCAAGTCTTAGTGAGCCCAAGAATAAGGAAATCTCTTTCGACTAAGAGTTATCATCTATCCAATGCATGCTTGTTTGCACATTGTGTATTTATGAGTTCTAATTTTTACGATGGATGTGGTATCAAGTACGAGATTATGTGGAGTGTGGGATTGACTAGGCAATGGTGTTTCAACGAGGGTTGTTCGGCTGTGCTGTGGACTACATCCTGGAAGGCTCTGTTGACAACGACTTGGGGTTGCTATATGGGATTCAGGAGACGTCAGGATATGTCTGGAGGGCTGGCTGGAAACGGTTGCTGGCGGGTACTAGGGAGGAGGTGTTTGTAAGGGCAGCTGTTGGCTAATTCCAATTATTGTTGTAATGTAGTTGTGTTTTTGATGAGCAAGAAAAAGTTAATGTTATGCTTATGCGTGCTACTGTGGCCATAAGGGACTCTTTAGCTTTGGCCACTGGGTGGAAGGTTCCCCCCAAGGAGCTCAGAATCTGCAGTCGGCTTGAGAGAATGTATTCTTCCGGGGCAAGGGGAAATTATCTGAAGCATCACATTTACGCACCCTATGATTTCCAGATTCTTGGAGATATTGAAAGTAGGTATGAATGTATTTTACTAGAATTTAACTAAAGAGTTTAAAAATATGATCTGTTATGATGAAAACAGTTTTTCTATTTATGTATTTGTGTGTGATGGAGGTCTTTGGGAATTTTTCAACTAGGCATATTTGAACCGGTGCAAGAGGAGATCAAAGTAAGGTGCAGACAGAAATACAGGGAACAAAATTAAGGATTTGAAGGAGTAATGTAAGCTAAAGAATTTACTTTAAATATCATTTAAAAATAATTGTTTTCACAAGAGGCAAATAACAAAATTTAAGTTGGTCATGAAGAGGCAATGTTCGTTAGGCCATGGTTGAAACTTGATGAATGGGACACTTTCAGCAGACCAGGAAAGATAAGGCTTCAGTGCATTTACCTAGCAATAGATACCAAGGAGCCGTTCCACTAGCAGCTCTTGAATAGTGATTAGCAAGCTTTTTCAAGCCAAAGACAGAGGCAGATGGCGCCAGCTACCAGAGTACAGTAGCTGTTGCAACAGTTTGCAAGAGTATCCATACCTAATATGGCACTCGGAAGGTCAGTGCGTAATTTGTAAAAGAAAGAGTGCCAGTGCCTGAAGCTCTGCTCAGAAGCCCGCAGCTGGAGCAATTAAACGTTGTCTCGCCGAATACCAAGGCTGGTAGTCTTAAACCCACCTCATGCCGCTTTAATCCACTACCAGACACTTCCTGCCCCTTTATCTCACTTTTGCAGGTTCCTGGTTCCTCCCTTTGGGACGGTTTTGCTGTCTTTCTCTTCCTTTGTCTTTCGATCTGCATTTTTCCCTCTCTTGTGCTTGGTAAATATCTGATGTGGGAACATAAGTGCCGGTCCCCAAAAATAAGTGCTGTGGCCCCCACCAGCAATCACCGGCTCAAATTAAGCACTGGGGAGGTTCACATGACCATGTAGCTGCAGTTAGAAGTATCCCTCAGAAAATGTGTTTTTGCTCCCCACTCTTGTAGGTTTACAAGCCTGCCTTTTGCATCCTTGAGTGTAAAGGGGGCTTGGTGAGGAGAGGAGTTTTTATGGGATTATGGGGGCATAACTGCAATGGAACCCTCTTCAGAAGGAATTCCTGGAGCTCGCTGGCTTCGCACTCAGACAATGATTACAGTATCCCCAGGGGGGAATAACAGGGCAACTACAAGTTTCCAGACTCGATAATTAAGAGCCCAGAGACGTAGGACCCGGAACATCTCTGGAGCTGCTGCAATGCAGGCCGCTGTCCTGCCCGACTCCTGCCGACATCCTTCAGCGTGGTGGCAACAGAAGAAGCTCCCCCCAGCTGAAGTAAAAAGAAACTTGTCCTGCCGTGCCACCTACACCCCTTTCACTTTGCCTGGGTCAAAAGAAAAAGCTCCCGTTTCTGAACAATACAACAGCTTTCCTTAACAAAACTAACATTAATGATGACACTGTAGTACACTTGTATGAAAAAAGCTGTCCTTCGTGTATTCCCCATTTAAGAGATCTGCCTCCTCTTCCAGCAGCTACACAAGATGAAGATGACATTCCAATGAGCAGGTGTTTCCTATGTAGCCTGTAGAGGTTATGCCATATTCAAGCTTCAAAATTTGGGAAGAAGTATTTCTTCAACTACAGAGTACAATCCTCAGGATCTAACACTGTCCTCACTTACGCCAGCCTGTTTAAGTGATGTTTTCAGACACCACACACCCATACCTCAAATCAGAGCATATAGGATGGTGGCCTGTTTATGGTATATTGATGACAACATTTTTGTTCTTTATGCTCAGAGACAAGCAGAGAATGGTTTATCTTTCTTCAAATATCATAGCAATTTAGACTCTCCAGTTGAGCTCAGTGCAAGTTTCACAGTGAGTTATCTCGATGCCCTTATCCACAAGAAAGAAACAGGCTGCCCATTTCAGTTCACAAGTATAAGTGGATTGGAAGTCCATTTTGCACTGGTGCAAATCCGGTTGCCTCCATGGACAAAAACACTTTAAGACTAAAATGGTGGGAAACAAGGTCAAGAGTTCAAAGGTGAAATCACCATCTTCGCTGATAGAGTGCTTTTCCATTAAGGGATGTGAATTGACCACCTTCAGTTACCCAGCAGTGAAACATGGTCCAAGGGTCCCCTACAACGGAGACACGGAATGATGTCTACTCCAAGAAGAGCACTTAGGATCTGCATGTTGGGTTCCTTAAGGGGGCTTAGTGCTGGCTTTATTATCAACTTATCACCCTCTACAAAGAACATCTAAATACCTTGAAAACGTATCTAAATATTTCAAAACAATTTCACGTTCTTCCCTTTCCTCCTTTGATTTTATCGATCAGCATGTGCTTATGTTGGCCGAGACGTCCCAAGTCTGATGTCGCTGGGACCAATTGGAATGTGACCTTACAGCGCAGCTTAAAGCGCGGGGCTTGAAGGTTCTTGCTCTCCACTTTTGTATTACTCAAAGAGAGCAGGTGAAACCTACCGCCCTGGTGTTATTGTACTCCCCGTGGACTTCATAGGAACAGCAAGAGGGAGACACATGAAAGAGAGTGACAATGAGCAGTAGGTCCATAGAGGCACACACGTGAGTAAACAATAGGTAGGCTTCCGGTTCTGGTTCTTAACAGCAGTGAAAAATCCTGTACTTTAGGGTTATGAGGACAAGAGCCAGACTCAGGAAGCCGAGTTTTATTTCATGTACACTTGGATGAAAGCTGCCTCTGTACACGTATAGCTCCAGCCCCTTTGGACACGAGAATGCTGGTTCACTGGTTATTCATTTTCTTCTTTGCTTCAGTTCTGAATCTTTATAAAAGATGCTCTGCTCTTTTCTGCCTTCCTCGGAGTGGCGTTTCCAGGAATGAGTTTTTCGGAAATATATCTTTCCTCTTATCCAAGTTATTCTTCTAGCCTGAGTAGGAGCCAAGACATAGTTTCCACGTCCAGCATGCCCGCTGGCCATTTTTATGGATTTATCAGTCTTGTTGTAATGCTGTGTGATGTTTATAAGAACGCTATGTTTCCTGAAAGAATGATTTGCTTTACTGCGTCACAAGCAGAACAACCTTTTCTTGTTAATTGGAAACATGGTTTATTTGAAAGAGACATGGGGCCTCACATACAAAGCTTTTTGTGGTCACAAACCATCCGATTCACCAAAGCACAGAGTTTGCGACAGCAAAAGGGCTTTTTACTTGTAACTAACCCCCTTTTGTGATTTGGAAAAGCAATTCTGAATTGCAAATGGCGTTTGCGACTCATTCAATTGGCAAACAGGAGGTGTGTGAAAGGGCCGTTCCCTTGTATTTGTGATTTACCATGATATATCAATGGGTTGTGACCTTAGTTGGAAAGGCAGACCATTGAAACTCTACCAACACCTCAAAGGAGGTGGTAACTCATTCACAAAGGGGAAGATAGTCCCTTTGGACAATTTCTCATTTTTTTATTCTCTCAAGCAGCCTGAGAGGGAGCAGGAAGTAGTCCATTGGTCTAGATGATCACTGCCTGCTTCCTGGGTGCCTTTCCAAATGGGAACATTTTAGTTCTTAACTAGACAGGGCATTCACTGTCTCTTCGAGACATGTTGTTTACAATCAGTGGGCTTACAGCCTGCCCATAGGATACCATTTGTTTGCTTCAACGTCACTCTCATATCCTTCATTCCTGTTTGTCAGGGCATGCGTCATGCCTCCTCTTGTGTTTGTTCCTCCCCTTGACCATGGACCAGGTACTTGTGTCCATCCACTGCTCCCGTTTTTTGGGCTACTTTTTTATTTGTGTTTAAGCACTCCATACGAGTGCTCGTGTTTTCAGGCACTCCTTTCTCCAAAATTCGTGTTGCAAATTGTCACCTTAAGCTCTGTAGTACAAAGGGTTGCCCTTTCCATTACACTTACTAGCCACCCCTTCCCCTTGTGCTTACTACTGCCCTTCCCCCTCTCTGTTTGTCTTTATCCCCACATCCCGGATACTATTAGACAGTGAAATGCAGGGATGAGATCCCAGATGCCCCTTCCATCGCCCCCTTCTGCTGAGAGCAGCACTGATACTGCTTTCTTTTTGCAATTTTCTTTAGCGGAACTCAACTCAAAGGTATTGGAGTACTTTAAAACCGGACTTTAAAACCGGACTTGTCTACTTGTTATGGTATCCAATTTGGGGCTTGATGATGCTTGTCGAAATTTGCAGTAGCCCAAATAATAGCTGGAACATCTGATTGTGGGGAACTTTTCATCCAACTACAATGGTTGTAATGCCAAGTCTTTGAATCATTAAAATACATTGTTATATACAATTTGGAGCCCTGAAGAAGTTCCAGGAGTGTATGGAACGAAATGTGTTGGCTGGATTTTAATGTTTATACTGAAGAATATTAATAAAGGAGATAATTTGAAATCTTTACTGGAATTGGACTCTTTCCCTGGTGCACCTCCATATATGTTACATCCAAGATACTATTAGACAGTTAAATGCAGGGATGAGATCCCAGATGCCCCTCCCCTCTCATCCCTTTCTGCTGAGAGAGGCACTGATACTGCTTTCTTTTTGCAATTTTCAATAGCGGAAACTCAACCCAAAGGTTTTGGAGCACTTTACATGAGCAACAGTTACATTATGCAAGAATGCACTCATTTTGGGTCTCGGCTACACAGCATATGCACTGTCTCTTCGTCCCCGTGTTGTGTTCCTTGTGCCGCCCCCCTTCTAGATAAAAAAGCGCTATGACGTGGCCAGCACTGGCCACGCCATAGTGCTTTTTTACGTGTCTTTCAGCCATGCTGAACAGAAGATATGCCGCTATACAACATGGCTAAAAGACATATACATTGACAACACCAATAGCTCTTGCATTGCAGAGACCTGTTTGCTTTGCCAATGCTTGTTCATTAAAGCAGCAGCTTAAAAAGAAAAGTATTTAGTTTGAGAATCAATGGTGGTTTGCTGTTTGTTGCAGCCCACCATCCATGTTTTCATAGCAAATCACAAGGGGGTCACAAATAGAGGCATGCCTAATTAACATTCATCAATGATCCAATACGACTGGATATTTTGCAACACGACCTATTAGTATATTGGTCGCAATGCAAAAAGAAACGCAGATTACAAAAAATAGGTATGCAATATGTACCCACTATTAGTGTCCTGCCTGCTACTACATCAGGGTCATAGTCTATATAAATTAGTAAGGAAGGATAGGCCAGAATGAAAGAATTTGACTTCGAGGTAGGGTGCTACATATTAACAACCTTATGAAGGAACTATAAAACTCAGGTAGTATAATACCTTATTTCATTATCATTACCTAGTTGCTATCCTTCATTGTTGCTATGTAGAAAGTGAAACTTGATTCTTTTTTGTGATTTCACTTCGCAACACTTCCAAATGTCATAATTAAGAACGTGAATGCATAAAACAGAAATAACTCAAGTTGATGAGAAAAAACTGCAAAAACAAAAAAATACAGAAAGGGCAATTCCAGCAAAGCATTCTATACCACAACATATGTTTATAATCACATACATAGGTCACCACCACATACTATATCCTCGTGAAACTCAACTAAAGGCACACATGACCTGTCTCTGAATCGAAAATACTACACTAAAAGCCACCTATAAAAGCAATTGTGCTGAAGAACGGCACATTACTTAGAATGTGTTTGAAAACGTTTAGAATGTATTCCTGTCTCTCCGCAGCTCCATTTAACCTTCCTTTCCATGTTCTTCCTGGGCCCAGATTTTATTCCTCCAAGAACTCTACTTTGAGATTGACCAAAGCAGTCAGGGGTGAGAATGGAATTTTTCCTTATGTACACAACTTTTATGGGCCAACTGAAGTTAGAGAAATATACTCTTAATGGCCCAACGCGGCAGTATGGTTTTAATATAACAACTTCCCAGTCTTACAGATCTTCCAAGTTAGCTCTTATCAAATCTAATTTTTACAACCCGTTGCTTTCTCGTAAAACAGCACGGTTCCCAACTGCTCTCTTCAACCTTGCGAAATCTCTCTGGCACCTACATTTGTTGGAAGTTTTATCGCGGAGCATGCTTGGAAGCGTGGTGTCAGCCGTCAGCAGCCCCTTTCTAGTTCTCTTTTTTACACACATTCCCGACTGCTCCACTGGTCTGAGGGCGGTGAAGGCAATATTTCATATGCCCAATTGCCCATTCCCTTCGCTCTGCAAGTACTGCTCCGTTTCTTCTATGATGGCATCTAAGTTTTTAGCAGTGGTTTGTACACACTAAGTAAATCTTGCTTTGGGGAAATTAATAGCTCAAGGGTGAGGCGGTATTCAATGTGGCAGAAAATAGAGTCACCTCTAAAGAAACCAGAATTCTCCGATGTTTACAGTTTTCATTCTTTAAATTTTTTTATGTAAAAAAATTCATGCTGCATTCTTGTGTGTCTTTGTTCAACTAGACAAAGAGTACCGGCAAATCAAAACACATTGACTATATTCTCCTCTGCATTATTTTCCAGAAAATTGTGTCCACCCCTCCTTGGCACAAGTCCAACACATTTGCTGGAACTCGATCGTTTTGTTGTTATTGAAGGCAAAGAGGCAACAATGATGTGTTCCAAAGAGGCGAGATTTACCCCATGGCCCACCATGGAGGAAAAAAGGTACACACTCTTTAGAAGATTGTGAGGCCAGAAGCGATTTCTAAAGGGTGGATTCTCTACAGATCACTTGATGAACTCATTGTTACCTTCTTAGATATATGTATAGAGCTCTAATGCCAAACGTATGGCCTTACGGGGCTCTCTGTCCGAGTAGAGACTTTAATGCTGGAACAGTCGTAGCAAGAAGGTTTGAGGATTGTCACAGTGGGAATAACAATGATTCAAGATGCTGTGTGTGTAATGTAATTAATGTTGAGTGGAATTTTATTAGAGAGCCAGGGCGCTCTTTCTTAATACAGTCATGCACACTTGTGTGACTCAAGAACAAATGGTTCTGGCAAATCTGGATATTACTAGTGAGGCGTTATTTGCTCAGCCAAGGGGTCTCCCAACTGTATTAGAAATTCAGTGTTGCTAGCCACTTCTCTATATTATCTGGTAGGTTAAATAAGGGTTCTCCCATAGAGAGTCAAAGTATATGATTCTCGAAGAGGCTGCAGTCGATGTGTGGGCCCCTGATCTTTAAGTGATTTAGAACTTCTAAAGCAAGCAGGTACATATCTGTAGTCTTTAGTCCTTAAATGTACCGCTGTAGGAGCAAGGTGTCTTCACAAGCTGATGCTGCAGGGCCGAGCTTTGTCTAAGACATGTTGTATGGTTGAGAATCAATTTTGCAGAATGCTGTGTTTCCCAAAAGTATGTCTTCATTTTCCTTGCTACCAGATGGCACCCGAAATGTCTGTGTTGCATGAGAGTGGCAAAATGGCACCCAATGTCTGGCTACCATGGGACTTTGGATTTTGGCTGAAACCATGGTTTTATGAATGATCATGTGTCTGGAGGGAAGTTGGTTAAAGAGCCAAAGCACGGTTGCTCACACTCACCTATCTCAAGAAAAGAAGAATAAGAACTTGTAAAGCATGCAAGTTCACCTTGGAACTAAGTGCGTCAACAAACTAGGTTCTGATGATAAAAAGAGAGAAAAAAAACCTCATTATTAACAAGCATTGGCATAGCCAATAGGTCTTGCCTTTGGGACCGTAGAAGTATTTAGCCATTCAGCACATTATCCTGGTGCTGCAACATCTACTCTTCTTTAATGTGGAAGCTTTGACACTACTAGGCACATTATAGCATCGAACTGAGAAGTACTTATTTAAAGTGATATAGGAGTTTGCTGCATTTATATTGACAGCGAAACGCATTTCCTTTAAAAAACAATTGAATATTTGAATTGCCAGACTTGAGATGCTTGTTGCGCCTTTAAATACAAAACGCTTTATAGTGCAGAGCAAATAGCACTTTAAACAAGGATTTAATTCATTAGAAAGAACTGTGATTAAAACAGTTAACAATCTATGGAGCAGTCTTTCATCTTTGCCACTTTATTACTAAGGGGAGAAAGAAGAAACAAGCATTTGCAATGCAAATTGGTCTCGCATTTGTAAGAGTTAGAGGTTTTGCCATTGTAAATGACAATGTCTTTTACCTACGAAAGGAGTGAAAGAGGAAAGAAAATGGAAACAGAAAGGATGCTAGAGAAAGGAGGAAAATGAAACGTAGATGGAACGAATCTGAGTAAAGGGGACAGGTGGGGGAAAAGAAAATATAGGGAATTGGCTTTGCCAATGTTTTTAAGCTACGTTGTAGAGCGGTGTGGCTGCTGTGCAGCACGTTGAAAAATTATAATAACAAGGATGAACTCATTCCTTTTGTGGAAGTGATGGTATAACAGGGAACCTTTGGAGGGCAATTGAGACACCTACCTTGACCTCCACACCGAGCTGGTCATGTAGAGAATTAATAAAACAACTGCAGTGTAACCTTGCTGGAGGTTTCTTAGGCTCGGAGTCAAAATCTAATATGCAGATGTGTAAAAGCGATGTACACTAATAATAATGATGATTTATATAGACTATAGAAAAAACAGCATTGTGTTCACTAAATAATAATTGATTATTACTATACTTTCGAAACCGCTTTCTTAACTTTTTAGTAATGAAAGTTGGAGCTAAAAAAATCCTGGCTCTTAAATTCATGCTGCGCAGGTTAACTGGACATTTGTATTTTTAAATTAAGACGGTACCAACTCAGCTACTTTACATGGCTTATAACTTACGACCTGCCAGTAACACAAGGATCTTTGTAAAAAAAGCTTATGAACCCACTGAGCTATATTACATTGAATGCAAACTCTTGACGCCCATATAGCTATGTGGCAGCCACATTACCTGTGATGACAGTAAGCTCTGACACAAGGGTGTACACAAGCCCGATTTCATCACCAGTCTTCTATCCTCTAACTTTCTGGATTTGCGTAGATAGCAGCAGTAGTTGCCTTAACTTTTTTTAAACTAGTTGTACAAGCATTCTGTTTGGGACCAATTAATTAAGCTAGCGCAGCTTTATTATTGCATTTCCCTTGTTGCTAATCACTTTAGGGCAGATTTAAACAAGCAAGAGTGTAGGCACTGTCGCAGGCAACACCTAAAGAAAGGAAGTTAGCAAAAGAGAAAGCGTGAGAGAGAGCGAGAGACACACAGAGAGGAAGACAGAGGTGAAAAAGAGTGTGAAAAGGGAGCTGCAGGCCAGATGATAATACAGTAAAGGAGAAAGAGGGTGAAGTAGTAAAGGAGGAGAAAAGTGGGTATGAGGAAAAGGAAGAGACAGGATAATAAGTAAGAGGTGAAGGGGAGGTACGGTGGAAGGAAGACGCAAAGGACTAAATATCTGAGGAAGTGTGAGGGAAAGAACAAGGTAGAGCGAGTCAGAAATGAAAAGAAAGACAGAAAGAGGAGAGATTGTTAGAGTATGGGGTTAATGGGAACAATGGAGTGGCTTTGCGACAGGGTGATGGAGAGAAAAAAGAAAAGAGAGGTGGATATAGTGAGGGAAAGTGAGACAGAAGAAGAAAAAAGTGAGGCCGAAAAAGCAAGATACAGAGCAAGAGAAAAAGAGAGCGACAGAGAATGGCAGTATAGAAGAGGGAGAAGCCTAGTGCCAAGGAAAACGAGAGAACAGAGAAGTGGTGACAGTGACAGAAGGAGTGAGTAGAGGAAAAGGAAAAAGAAGATATGGAAAGTAGAGGAACATGTAAAGAGACAGAAATAGCTGAAGGGGTGACATTGGTGTTGTTTTAACTACTAGTGCACCGAGGCCATGTGAAAATCACATAATCTAGAGACAGAGATAAGTATCCTGGGAACCGTTGAGACTGACAGCGCTTCCTGAAGGTGCGGCCGTGGCCCCTGAGGCAGACACAAGAGACATGTTGGTGCGCCCTGGTGGAGAGGGTGGTGAGGGACACTTTTGAAAGATGGCTTCATGTGAAGGAATGTGCGGGCGGAACACTGCACAGGACCGTATGTGGTAGTAGTATACATATATCCCAGCGTTGGTGGCATAGGGCGTAGAAGAGGCAGGGTTCCCTGAAGATGAAGGAGGGCTGAGCTCACCCTGGCACACACTGCACCTTTCCCCAGCCTCCTTTCTCTTGCTTGTCCGTTGAGAATATCGACCACATTTTAAACACACCCTGGGACAAACCATTAGGACTGGTACATTCATGTTAAGTATAATGGACTATAAACAAATACCACCACTTCCGACACTTTGTAAAGTTATTTGTATGTTCTACGAAGTACCTATAGCCCAGCGCACACAAAAGAACAAACCCTTTGTGTCCTCGAAGCAACAGCCCGTACTACAGCACATGACGGGGTGACAGAAGGCCTTTTAACCCAATGGGCCAGCAAGCCTACACACCATCCAAGCTCATTCATAACCAATCTCAACTGTTTAAAACATGACTGGTATACTGCAGAAGATCAGATAAAAAAGTTCACTAAAAGCTGCTGTGCTTTGGGAGGGTAAAGTTAGTCCCTGGGGAGCTCCTCACCTTTAACCTTGCCACATTTGAACTTCTGGGAAGCTGCACAAGCAGCTACAAAGATCGAGAGGTCCAGGGGTCTCTCTTTAAATTTTAAGTGCAGTCTCAGCCGTAAGCTGTTTGGCTGACCGCTCAGTGTAACACAAAGGAATAGAATTTGCTATTACTGAAGAGCAATGTTTATTGGGTGGAGTGGGTCCTGACGTCAAGGTGAATTGACAGGCATCTTTGAACGGGCAGTATGGAACCTGTCGTGTCCTGCCCTCGCCCACAAACACGCAGGACACAGGTAAGGATCCTTGGTATCTTTATTGGATAGCTATGTACATATACTGTGGAGAGCTCGGCCCTCGCACGTCTGCCCAGGATCTCCTCTTCTCTGCAGTGCCCCTCAGACCCTTGACCGGATGTGGTGTCCGGTTTCCCCTTTGTCCCCAAGGTCCATCGTCCACTGCAGGGTCCTAGTGCCCTGCCCCAGGTCACTACATCTCCCCCCTTTGTCACGAAAAAGTGACGAGAATTGACACACGTTGGTCTGATGATACTAGTAGCTGCACGTTGGTCCTAGCGGAGGCCTGTGAGTTCCCTTTCATTACATTTCCTCTATTAGTCTCTTTGGCCGTCTGCATGTTCTTCTCTGGCCGGTCTCCGTTCGTTGTTCTTCTACTGCTCCCTCGCCATTTTCTCTTTCGTTGCTGCTGTGCTCCGGCTCTTCTTGTTCTGCTGTTTCAGTATCTTGATCTTCTCCTTTCATTCCCCTCAACTCCCTGAAGTGTGAGCTGTTTCTTGTTATCCTCTGATGATCTGACTCAGCCGTGCCCATTGGACCCTTCACCTTTGTTACTACTAACGGGTCTTTGGAGAACGTGCTGTCCGACTTTCTTTGCTGTCGTTGACGCACTATTACCATGTCTCCTTCCTTCAGGTCTGACGGGCTGGCGTGTCGTTTGGCATCTGCATATCGTTTCATTTTTTCTTTCTCCTCTCTGTCTTTCTCTGCGACACTGCTGCGATCTGGCGCTGTCGTTGCCTCTATTTGTGGCAGCCTCGTTCTACTTGTCCTCCCCAGCACGAGCTCCGCTGGGCATCTTCCTGTGGAGTTGTGGTGTGTTTCTGTAGTCCCGCAATACCTGGCATAGAGCTTGGCCTAACGATATCTGCGCCAGCTTCGCCCTTTGAACTGCCTTTTTGATGTTCCCCATGAATCTCTCCACCATTCCATTTGCTTGAGGCCACAGTGGAGTTATCTTCCTGTGATTTATCCCTAGATAGGTCATGAATCTACGGAACTCTTCCCCTGAGAATGGAGGACCATTGTCCGTCTTTAGAGTTTCCGGTGAGCCCCATGCAGCGAATATGTCATCTAGAATCGGTAGTGTTGCTGATGCTGATGTCGACGGGACGTGTCGCACTATTGGAAATCTTGAGTATTCATCGATGACCACCAGCAGGTAGTTTCCTGTGTCCAGTGGGCCAAAGAAATCAGCTGCAAGTGTTGTCCATACTGCTCTTGGAAGCTCTGACATTTGTAGTGGTTCGTGTCTGGCCGGTGCTCCTGTCACTTGACATAGGTGGCATGTCGTTACTGTGTCTTCTACCATGCGATCTAACCCAGGGAACCACACTTTCTCTCTTAACAGTTTCTTTGTTGATACTACGCCTCGGTGTGACTCGTGAGCCAAGTTTATCACTTGTCTCATGAGTGATCTTGGTATCACAATTCTCGTCCCTCTCATCAGTATTCCGCTTTCCGTCTCCGACAGTTCTTCATTTATCTTTTTTAGAGCTAACACTTCTTCTTTGCATATCCCTGTTTCCCAGGTGCAGTTGTTGTTGATGTGCCTCCATCTTTGTCTTCTCGTTATCTCCATTGCCAGTTGCAGCGTGCCATCTTCTCTGGCCTCCCTTTCTAACTCCGCTAGTGTTATTGGTGTTGGTGTGTTTTGCTTGAGCACAAAGTTTAGGTATTCCTCTGCTATCGATGCCGTCTCGTGAGCCTGTGGTAACGGGTGCCTTGACATGTAGTCTGCAGGATTATGTTCTTTCCCTGGTTTACGCACAATTGTGTAGTCATAGTCCATCAGTCTGATGCCCCAGCGTTCAATCCTGGGTGGCATTTTGGCCGATGGGCTGCCATAGATTGTCACCAGCGCTTGGTGGTCCGTTATGATGGTGAACGGCTTCCCATAGATAAACATGTGGAAATGCTCGCACGCCCACACCACAGCCAGGCTCTCCTTTTCTGGTTGCGAGTAGGCCTTTTCAATGTCCGTCAAGCTTTTGCTTGCGTATGCGACAATCTTCCTTTGTGACTCTCTTCCTGGCAGATGCTGTGCTAGTATTGCACCCAGTCCCACTGGGCTGGCATCGACAGTCAATTCAGTGCAGAGCAGAGGGTCGAAGTAGGCCAGATGTTCCACCGTCACCACCGCTTGTCTTATGTCCTCAAATGCCTTGTTGCATTCCTGAGACCAGATGAATTTCTGACTCTGTTTGGTCAGTTCCCTCAGTGGTGTGCTTACTGTAGCGAAGTCCTGTATGTATCTCGCGCAGTAGCTGGCGAGTCCTAGGAATGATCGTACTTCCGCGACATCCGTCGGTGGCTTTGCATTTTTAGCGTTTCAACTTTGCTGGGATCTGGCCTCATCCCTTGTTTCGAGAAGATGTGTCCGAAGAACACTAGTTCCTTTCTTCCTAGCTCGCATTTGTCTCCATTTAGTGTGAGGCCCGCTTTCTCCAGTTGTGTGCACACTTGACGTAATGCCGTGTCATGCTCCTTGTCCGTTTTCCCAAACACTAAGATGTCATCACTGTAGTTTAAGCTGTTCGGGACCGGCCTGATCACTTGCTGTATGGTCTCCTGAAATATTTCCGCTGCCGATGATATTCCGAAACTCAGTCGCTTATATCTAAACAGGCCCAGATGAGTGGAGAATGTCGTGATGTACCTGGACTGATGGTCCAACTCTAACTGGTGATACCCTTTGCATAGGTCGAGCTTTGAGAATCGGCACGCTCCAGTGAGGCAGCTAATCATGTCGTTCAGGTGTGGTCCCGGGTGGCGTTCCCTTGCGATTGCGGTGTTTGGGATCCTCATGTCCACGCATATGGGGATTTTGGAGGTGTTCTTCTTTGGAACCGCCACGATCGGAGACACCCACGGTGTCGGGCCTTCGGCCGCTTCTATTATATCCTGTGCCAGTAGGCTATTGATCTCCTCTGCCACCTGTGGCTGTAGGTGAATTGGCACCCGTCTGTGATGTTGTGCTACTGGCTTGATTGCTTCATTTATGTGTAATGTTATTTGTTTCCCTTTCAGCTTGCCAAGCCCTTTCAGTATGGCTGGGTATTCTTGCAGGATGTTCTCCGTTTCTGACATGTGATATGTCATTGCCAGTAGTCCCATCATTTGTGCCGTCACATTGCTTAGTAGGCATGGCGCTGGGATGTCACCCTTGAGCACATGTATTTCCTCACGATAAGATCTGCCTTTGTACGTGAGTGTCTCTATGAATTTTCCCATGTTTTCTACCGGGCTCTTGGAGCCCCAGGTGAACACGTCCACGGTCGACGGCAGTAGCTGTGGCTTTACTCTCATCTTTTTGTATTCGGACATGCACATGATGTTACATGTTGCTCCACTGTCAAGTACGAAACTTGCCTGGTGGTCTCCTACACCGATGTCCACAGTGGCTGTCTTCTTTATTTGTCGCTTGTCTACCAGATGAACGTGCTCTGCCCCATCGCTTTCTCTGGGCGCGTCCGACATTAGGTAGAGTCTCGCCGCACTCGCGGGTACGGCCGTTTCTTCTGACTCGTCAGAGGAGCTGCGATTTGCCGTTTCCATGTGTCGGGCATACCTGTTGCTGGTCATCCGCGGTCTTGTCGCTCGGCCTCTCTCACCTCTGAATTGCCTGGTCATGCACACGCTTGAGAAGTGATTGTCCCTGTTGCATTTTCTGCACTTCTGGCCCATTGCTGGGCAGGCGCTGACGTGGGGAAACTCGAGGCCGCATCTGTAACATGTTTGGTCGCCCTTCCTTGGCGGGACCGGCGCTTGGAATTCCTTCTTTTTTACGTTCCCCGTGACGCGATGTGCTAGCGCTACTCTCTTCTCCTTTCCAATTTCCATCTGCTTTGCCTGTTCCGTCGCTCGTGCTTCTGTGCGAGCCATTGTCAATATCTTTTCCAGCGTCGTTGGTTCCTTCAGGACTCGTGCTCGGAACTCCACTGATTTACAGCCCTCAATGATTCGCAGTCTTATTGCTTGCTCATTGTCAAATTTGTCGAATTCGCAGTACGTGACCAGTTTTCTCAGTCTCGTTGCAAAGTCATCTAGGCTCTCTTCTCCTTGCTGGCATGCCGTGTTGAACGTGTATCTTTCGAAATCAACATTGCGTTGGGGGTCGAATTTTCGTGTGAGACACTTTATCACTCCCTTGTAATCCTGTGTTTGTTCAGCAGGAAACGTTACCAAGAGATCTTCTATCTCATCCCCTGCTAGATTCAAAAGCAGGTGTAGTTGCTTGCTCTCGGGGACGTCCGTGGCGCTCATGTAGCGCTCAAATTTCCTGATCCATCTTTCCCACCGAATGCCTGCTTGCGGTTCCGACAGGCTGAAAGGTAGAGGCCTGCGGAAGATTGCTTGCGTGCTTTGCTTTAGCTCTTTGTCGCTCATTTTCTTTCTGGGCACTTCTCACCACGTCTTTTCTTTCCTTTGCTTTGTTTAGTTCATTATTTGCTTCCTTTGCACTCCTTTTTTTTTTTCTTCCTTTTCTTCTGCTCTTAATCTGCCTCCTTTATTCCTTTTCTTTGGTTCTTTATTTGCTTCCTTTCCACCTTAATCTGCCTCCTTTATTCCTTGTATTTTGTTCTTTAATACTTTCTTTCCACTCTGTTTGTGTCCTGTTACTTTCTTTTCCTCCTTTATTCCCTTTATTCTGCTCTTTAATCTGCTTTTGCCTTGGCTGCCTGACTCCAAAATGGCCGCCGCTTGCTCTTGGCCTCTTATTGGCTCGTTTTGCCTGACCCTGTAATGGCCGCCGCTCTCGCAAGACTTCGTTTTCCTATGGCACCCAATGGCCGCCTGATTTCAAGATGGCCGCCGCTTGTTCTTGGCCGCTGATTGGCCCGTGTTGCCTGACCTTGCAATGGCCACTCTCGCGAGAGTTCGCGTTTAAACACACGCACGTCTCTCCTTCACTTCTCTTCGCGTTCCTTCCCACGCAGACGCTTATCCGGCAACGTCCTCCTTTATTTATTTTATTTTGTCCTCCTTGCAGCCTGCTTTGCTGGCAGCGATCGCTCTTACCGCTCGTTTGGCGGCCGGGGTGGGCTCCCGCGTCGTCGCTGCTCCCTGCTGCTGGCTGCTTCACTCGGACCAGGGTGGTCTCCTGGCTCCGTTTCACTCGGACCAGGGTGGGCTCCTGGCTCCGTTTCCTTTCTCCCGTCCCCCGCTGCCACAATGTTTGTTGCGCTGGCCAGCGGACCGGGGTGGACTCCTAGTGGCTTCTGGTTTCGTCGCGCTGTCTGCTATCCCACCCTCGTCGCCAGTTGTCGTGTCCTGCCCTCGCCCACAAACACGCAGGACACAGGTAAGGATCCTTGGTATCTTTATTGGATAGCTATGTACATATACTGTGGAGAGCTCGGCCCTCGCACGTCTGCTCACGATCCCCTCTTCTCTGCAGTGCCCCTCACACCCCTGACCGGATGTGGTGTCCGGTTTCCCCTTTGTCCCCAAGGTCCATCGTCCACTGCAGGGTCCTAGTGCCCTGCCCCAGGTCACTACAGAACCCTAGGGATTTAGGACGGTAGAACTAGTGGGAGGGAAGAGCTCATGTCCTTTTTATGTTTTAGGGGCACACCGGGCAGTGAAAACAAACACTTTGTAGTGCTGAAAGGGAGGTGATGGTAGTTGGGGGGAAAAAAAGCAAAAACGTGAGATAGAGGGTGTGGGGCTACAAGCAAGGGGGGGAGGGGGTAGGAGGAGAGCAGAGAAAGCAACCAGCAACAGGACGGAAACGAACAACGAGAGTTACAAGGAGGGAAGCGGGTGGGGATGCGGTATGCAGGGACTAAAGGTCGTAGCTGAGAAGGGTGCAGTTCCTGGAATTTAGCAAAACGCAACTGCAGTTCTCAAACGAGAGGGGAAAAAAATCAGAAACTGCCATAACATACTAGGCTTTCTACATGTGCCACTTACTTGCATGCACACAGACAAAATGCTGTCGCCTCCAACATGCTGGCTATGAGCAGCTTGAACCCATGCTGTTCAGCACATTTGTGGCAAGTACGTCCCTCGCAATTTTGGAGTGATTCACTGCCCTAAGCCATGAACATTGCGCGCTCGCAAGTGAGAAACACGCCTGACTGAGGGGAAGGCGGCGGAGGGTAACCCATATCGCAAGTGAGAACCACGCCTGACTCAGGGGAAGGCGGCGGAGGGTAACCCATAACCGGTCTCGATCCGTACTGGTCCCAAAAATCCCCAACTGCCCACCAAAGTTTGGAATTGAACGTCCCTCTGTGACCAAACATTGCGCAAAGATCGGTGGATGGGGACTTCTCTACTTGCATTCGTGAGCCCCGGCCGGTTAAAAGACAAGCAGCGCCGCTCCAAGGACAGGATGAAGGTAGATTAAAAACGCGTTTTAAAGCACAACCACGGCGTATCCTACTCACCATGGCTCCGTCTAAAGGGAAAGGGCCTCCTTCTTCCCGTCCAATGCTCATAATGATCCCCGGCCTACGGCAAGCCGGAAATGCGTGTGGTGTTTGCAAACACCGGTCTGGGCCTACGGCAAGCCGGACATGCGTGTGGTGTTTTGTCGTGCATGCGTACGATGTAAGGCATCGCGCACATGCGAGACAAATAGTGCGAATTCACCCATGAATCAAATAACAAACAAGCACTGAAAATGCAATAGGACGCGTATTTTCGCGAGTCCTATTGCATTTTTAACAGAAGTGCAGACGTAAAAGAAGGCACGAACGGGAGGGGGTGGGAAGGTGTTGGTGGTCGAAGAAGTCACTGACTATGGGAGGGAACGGGGAGAGGCAGGGGAACAAAACTGTTTATGAAGTAAAGGGGCCGATAGCCTCGGAAGGGGAAAAATGACGACATGCCCGTCAGGAGGCGGGATTACCAAGCCAAGCACCAATCAGAATGTAGAAAATATGATGCAAGCCAATCAAAAATAAGGCTGGAAAGTGGGCGGAGCTTCCCCCACTATACTGTATACAGCATCTCTTGACGAGACAGCGCATGCGCTGCCTAGGCGAGACCTAAAAAAGCAGCAAGCAGGAAGGGGGTTGGGTCATGAACAGGCACCCTCAGAAAGCATCTGACATTTGATCTTGGTCTTTGCCTGTACAACAAATATGACGAGATAGGAGATAGACAATCAGATTCCGTCTATGTGTGTAAACTATAAATGCCGACAGCTAGGTGTGTTTTGTTAGAAAAGCAAAAAAAAAAACAATATTCCCAACACAGAAGCTGAGGGAATCGAGATAAGCTGTGTGTTTGTAAGCTAAATATGCGATCGGCTGAGCGTGTTGTATTGCTCGACCTAAAAAGGGAGGGTGGAAAGAGTGGATCTAAGACACCCACAGAAGCTAGTAGATTAAACAGGTAGCAAGACAGGGAGATGCCGAGAAGTGGTGGGTGGCTCCGGAGGGCCCCCGAGAGAGACACGGCCGGAGTGAGCTCGAAGCGAAGGGTTTGAAGTGATTGCCCACACGGGTGACAGGCCGATGATTACAGCAATCAGAGCCACAGGTGAGCAATGCTCGCAACAATGACGTCCTCATGGCGGCCCCTGTCCACCAGACTCTTATTAAAGCCGAGGCAAGCAGGCGTCGAGCTCACCTTTGTGCAATAAATGCACGCGCCCTGGAGCACAAGCTCCCGTGTACGCACACAATATGTAACGTGAACGTGCTCCCTGCGCCGTAGAAAGAGGGTTGGAGCCAAACTTCACCTAAGTCAATATTTTGAGTGTGACCACCCTTCTTGTAAATAAATATGTCAAAACGCATTTTACGGAGTGCTTAAGACTGGTTTTTAAGCGCTACTTCTTTGGGCAAATAAGGAATGCGAGACTACGGGTTTCGCCCAAGATCACTCATTTTGCTCAAAAGTAAAAGCCATCAATAGAAGTCAGCGTCTTCCCCCTTGCCACTTATGGTCTGTTTATCCACCAGTCCGCGGGGGTTGCCCACTAAAGCTGGCACAGGGCACTGCTGCCTGCTCCACTCGGCTGGCAGGACTGGCGCTGGCCCAGAATGACGCTGATGTGCAGCTTACACGCACTTTATTCAGGCGGGGGCAACTGCCATCTCTGATTTTTTACTGCTGAGGCGGAGAGGAGTCCCAGCGTGTCTTTGCGGGTTAGAACTCTGGATTGGCACCTATACGTATATCTGACCGGGTGCTGTCATGTCTGGTAATTTTTGATAGGTCAACATATGATCGCTTCGCTGCAGCACTTTTAGAATTGACATACATAGAATGACTATATCGAACATTAGCACAAACCGAAGGTGCCAACAGCACCTACGCTATCTCAAAACATTCAATATCCCCTCTGGACTCTTTTTATCATTGGACTGGCAAAAGGTACTTTAAACGAGGACACATGCAAGTCTTTCTTGAAACCAGCGTGGCCAACTGTGCACAATGACACCTGGGCTGCGAGGTGGGTACCCGTTCAGATGTGTGGTGCCGGTCAACTCAAACCTCTGAGCCAACTCGGGCCAACTCGTTTCAGTACAGATGTATTTGCTTTTCTGTAAAGCGCTGCTCCTGCAAATGCCACCTCGAAGCGCTAAGTTGAAAATCGGTCCTCTCCCTGTTCACAATAGCAGACTAAATAAAATCTGTGTAGTTGAAGCGATACAGCTCCGCGTGAAGCCCTCATTTCATATGGCAAAAAAGGTAAAGAAGTGTAATAGAACAGCGTAACATTGCACCAGAGACGCCCGTGCCCCACTGGCCGAAGAAGGAGGGGTGCAGCCGGAGCACACGTCTCAGCGCACATAATCGTAACCAGCCTTGTTAAAGGCACCCGCTGTGGAAGGAATGCAGCTGCCACCCCTGCGTGCCGCTGCTCGCTCCCGAGAGCAAAACGCCGTGGGAGTGACACATTGGAAAGGAGGTGGGACATGCACCCGCCTTTGGCCATTTGCGTGCTTTCATTATTGAAAGACACACGCAAAGGCCAATCCAATGTGTGGAAGGAGTCAGACCCACACGGAGAAGTTTGGAGTGCTCACAAGAAGCCTCCCATAGAGCAGCGCATGGGCGCTGCGCTATGCTCAACCTAAAAAGGAGGATTTTAAGAGCCTTCCTAAAATGAGATTAAGTAGATTTGGGATCATAGACCACGTGTTCCATACCGCTGGTCGCAAACCAAAAGGGACCTTCCTCCTACCCTTGATTCTTCAAATTGAGGACTCGAGAATAGCAATGTGTCCATACTAGTCCTAACAGACTCCCAAGTAAAAAAAAAAAGAATAAAGAGGTTCTGTTGTTTAACAGAATCTGTTTAATTTCACCTAACTGTTTTTCTCAACCTTTGCATCAGATACGTCTTGTGTTATATTGCCCTGGTAAAAATTCCAGTTGGTTTCAAATGGATGCAGTTACAGGCATATGGCTTTTATGGACCTCTAACAAACCACAGCTAGAAATTCTGGCCGTTTCTAGTTGTGTACTGGAGTTGGTTATTGCACCCTAATAATCTCTGCTGGTGTCAGCAACCAGTTCAATATCCTTATTTTTTCCTCCCAACATTTATAGTCCAATATCCAAAAAATCATATATTTCAAATGGATAAAGTACAAATCATTTGTAAAGAGGTAAGTGCATTTTCCACCCAGGTGGAACTTATGTTCACCATCGAGCTTTCTAGGACATCACTTGGTCCGGTGGCACATGCCACCAACAAATTTGAGAGCCCTGTAATAAGATAAAGTGTCTGTGAGAGAACATATTCGGTGCTATACTAAACCCATGACTAAATAATTAAAATAAATAATAAATACATAGCTTTGGATACTGATTTACCCCAAAGCTTAATATGATTTTATATCTTTCAGAGCACAGTAGAGGGTCTGAGACTGCTTTAAGGCTGCCCCCAGAATGTCAGCCCAGCATAGGCTCTGTAGCATAAAACACACACACAAATCTCACTATGCATAGTGCTGTTGAATGGTGCACTGGACCCCCGGACTCAGGATCCCAGGTCTCTAATTAACCTGGGTCCACACCACATGGGCCTAACCAACTACTTCCCTAATAGTGAGGTCCCATTCAGCCTCCCACTCCCAGTGGTACTCCCCACTTGGAGAGCATGCACAGCATTACATTCCCCCTAACATATACAAATTTCACAACAACTAAAACCAACACAGTTCCACATACCACCATCTCCTGCCCTATTGATCAAAATCTCGGTATCTGGTGGAAGGTGGATGGTCACAAGGCAGCCACCCCACTTTAGTGGGGTGGCTGCCTTGATCCATCTCTCTGTACTTCTTGAAGAATGCAACATTTTTCATGACTGCATCACCTTGCTGTGTAGCCACCATATAGTCATGAATAGGCACCACTTGCCACAGGGAGGGCTCAAATAGAAGCTGAAATTTGCTGCTGAGGTGGCGATCGCACACCAACATCAAATCCCCTTCTTTTATGTCAGCAATCTTGGCATGCCGATACTTGCTGGCAGCATAATTTCGTTTCTTTCTCTTCTGCAGCACCTGCATTGCATCCAGCTGGGCAGTAGTCTAATGAGGAAAGGCACTGTAGATGAATTGACCCATGCAATCACGGCTCGGGGGTCAGGCAGTGGTCACATCGGAGACAAAGGAGTAGATTGCCCACTTTAGGGGTTCATGGTTGGCATGGGCAATTTGAATCACTAAAGACTGTTCGCATAAACATGCTACCCTTCCTTTGGCTTGCAGTCATCGGGAGTTATCTTCTTACTTGTGATGCACAGTGACCAGAGATAATCAGTCACTTCTTTAAGTTTGCAGTTAATGCAACAGACCACATGTGGCGATTTTTTCTACTTCTTTAGCAGCAGTGCTGTTTACGATCTCTACTTCAGAATATTTTCAGTAGTCATCCACTATGTCTAGCATGCACCTGCCATCTGGAAATCTGCCAAAATCGGCACTAGGTTGAACCCACAGAACACACAGGATATATTTTGTTATGACCAGTGCTGGAAGATTAGGGTAGCCTGACAAACTGCATACATTTTGACAATTCTTCCCACCAACTCATCCATCTTGGGAAACCACACCTTGCTCCTAATTCAGCACTTTGTTTTACAATCCCCTGGTGTACAAGTAGGTGAGTTGGATCACTTGCATGGTGAGACATCTCAGGATTACCAGCCAGTGTCTCCGGAGCAGACAAACTTCTGTGTAAACTGGCAGCTCATCCCTCACATTGTAGATGGAAGCTAACACTAGCTGTGCCTCCGGGATCTGGTGTGAGGCATGGGTCAGGACAGCACATTTTCCAATACAAACAGCCCTGACAGCTATCTGTAAGTAGTCACCTTCCTCTGTTGCTTTTAGGATCTCTTTTACTGACATAGGCAGAGGCTGAGAATTCTCAACCACATATTTGAGATACTCCTCTGTCTCTCGTGTTGTGTTCTCCTCCTCATGCATAGCTGTTCTCAATGTCGGAACAAAATGTCTGTTGGATTTTGAGAACCTGGTTTGTAGTCCACTACAAACCAGTATTCTTGCAGTTGCAAAACTGACTTCTCAATTGTGGGAGGGGGCTTCCATGATGATCCCTGGAAAAGTGGGACTAGTGGTTTTACGGTCTTGTGTACTGAGAACAAGAATCCTTACAAGTACAGATAGAAGCGTCTACACCCCAAGTTCGATGGCCTCCCGCTAAATCTGTGATTATCTTTGTGCTGTGGGGATGAACACTCTGTTGACATGTGCTTTGAGGGCCCACTCCCCACAGACTTTTCTTTGGGACAGTACAGCCCCAGTCCAGTCGGGCCAGCATCCATCAAGGGTTAGGTCTCCTGAACGGGTCAAAATATACCAAGGTGCTTTCAGCAGAGAGTGCCTATATTGTATTCTGAAATGACACATTGTGTGCTTCGTCCCAAGACCACGGGGTGCTCAGTTTTGTGAGCTCTCAGAGGGGAGCAGTTAGAGATGTCAAGTTTTTTGCAAAACATCTATAGGAAACTCCACACCTCTGAGGGGTCAGTTTGATGTCTGTCACCTTAGCAGAGTCTGGGAATACCCCCATTGCTGAAAAATGATATCCGAAGAAGCTGATAATTGGCTGCAAGAATTCACATTCCTTGTGCAGGAGTATCGGCAGCACTTTGCAAAGACTGGCGTGGTGTTCTTCCAGTGACTGCGCATACATCAGAATGTCATCACTTACATTAATGACATCAGTTAGACCTAACAGAATCTCCCAGATAGTATTTTGAAAAGCCTCTGCTGTGCTTGCGATCCCAAAGTTCAAGTGTTTGTAGCGGTGGTCATCCAGGTGAGTTCAAAAAGTTATAAAACAGCGGGACTCAGAATCAAACAATATTTGATGGTAACAAGACCGATGGCCCATTTTTGAAATCCAGCAAGATCCGCTTGGCTCACTTGTTATGTCATCAACCATGATAGTAAGATGTTTTTCACCTTTGATTGCAAGGTTTGGATCTGCTTCAGGGAGATTACATGACAGCTTCTGGATGTCTTCTCTTGCCAGATGCGGCAGTAAGGGTCGCTTCTGGTTGTCATCTACAGCTGTGGTGGTGAAATACATCCCCACCCTCTCTATCCTAGCTTCTACTTAACTGCTTGCACCAATGTCAGCACTGCGATGATGAAGGAATCAATGGTTGGAATGGTCACCATCACTGCAGCCTGCCCTAATTCTCAAACAACTCTTGCTGTGGAGACCCCCTTTGTCTTTGGGCCGCCGCGATGATCAGTTCAATCATTTGGGCTCAGGTGACAACGTACTGCACTGTCTTTGGTAGCAGTGGAGATTGTTATGGTAGCTCTCGCCCTCAACGCAATTGGTCCTGCCACTGTGCCTCTGCTCCAGTGTCTTTATGCCATTTGAAGTGTGTCCATTGGGGCCTGCAACCCTCCCAATTAGCTTCAATGTTTTGTAGGATCTCCTCACTGTCTACAGGGAAATTCTAGCGAGTCTTTGGAGTACATTTATACCCGATGTCTTTGTTTTCCTTCGTCTCTTTTATGTTTTCGTTCTCTTTTCTTTTATTTTTTTATTTTAGGCCATCAGAGGTCTACTACTCACTCAACTGCTAAGCTACAGGAGTCACAAACATCTAGACACCAAGGGGAGGTGCGGGCCATACATCCATGATCCTCATCACCAATAATGTGTTGTAGCAGAGTAAAACGCACACACACAAATGCCACTACACATAATCTAGTTGCATGTGCACTGAACTCCAGGTCCCAGGCGTTTTATTTTTTTCCCCAGTAGTTATTTATTGAGTTTTATAATTTTCATCAAACAACAGTTTGAACTATTATCAACTATATCCATCCACATTAGTTCGGCATTACCGCTGCGTATAAATGTGCATTCAAGGAACAATTATCATTTTAGCCCCAATAACTTCCTAGGGATATTACATAAATCCACTTTTTACACAATAAACCCTTCGGAACTTGTGTGTCAAGAACAATCTGATTCACACAACAAATGTCCCATAGCAAGTGTGGTGTCACAATTTAAATGCTCGTAGAGAATCGTCGATTATATAAAATGTCATCCATTTGTAGCGGTCTCCCACAACTTCTTCTTATGTTACCAAGGGGGAAGAGCACCCACTGATAGATAGCACAGATGACATCAATGTGGTAAAACAACACAACAGCTACTCTCCATGTACCCCATGGCAGTCTTTCATTTGATTTAGCTTCCAGTTTTTTCAGGTAGCCATCTCATTTCACATACTGTGTATTCCCGCCATTCACATTCTGGAATGTAAACAACATACATGTATTTTTTTCAAAACTCTCAGCCAGTCCTTCACCAGTGGTGCAAAAGGAGACGTCCATGCCATGGTGATACACCTTTTAGGAAGCACCAGGGCTATTTCAGTAAATCTATAGATGTGTTTTGTCTTCTTTGTGCGTGTTATTAGCCCTAATATACACTGTGATATGTAATCTGCCACTCATATCGGTCAAACGCCAAAACCTCAACATAATGTTGGCATATCACCGGACACTGCTACACCATATGATAAAAATCCACACCAGTGGCGTAGCTAGAGCTTGTGCCGCACGGGGCGATCCCGGAGTTTTCCGCCCAATGACGGCCGGTGCAGGTAAGAGCGGGAGGGAGGAATGGAGGCTACAGACGACGATGAGCGGAGGGGAGGAGACCGATGACGACAAATGGGGGGGGACAGACGACGATGAAGGAGAATACATTTTTTTAAAAAGAAGATGTACCTTGCGCTCGCTGCCGCCCCCAAAAAAGTGCCGCCCGGGGAAGACCTCCCCCCGCCACCCTCCCCTAGCTACACCACTGATCCACACCTTCTTCTGTCCATCTAGGGCTCCAGGATAAATTTGCCCTCTTCATTTGGAAGTCAAGTTGGTGTGGTGCAGATAAATAAACTGGGTGTAATTCAGTCTAGCATTTCTTGAGATCCCTTTTACACTGCTCAGGCACTGTGGCCAATTTTCATCTGAAAACTGCGTCATATTAATCTCCCGTCATTCTTAAGGTGAGCCCAATCCTGTCCAGTGCTTGATTTGTAAAACAATGTGCACTGGTGCTCAAAGCTCTGCTTAGAAGCTCGCAGCCGGTGCTATTAAATGTCGGAGCACTGAATGTGTGCCGTCTTGATTCCATCTCATGTCTCTTTAATCCACTTTTTGACACCCAATGCCCCTTTATTCCTCTCTTGCATGTTCCTGATTTCTCCCTTCGTGATGATTTTTCCTTCTTTCTCTTCCTCCTTCTTTCCCCCGTGTATGTTTTTACCTTTTGCTCTCTATCTGTCATTGTCTGATGAAAAAAAATAAGTGCCTTCCCCAAAAATGAGTGCTGGTGGGCTCAACCTGCAATCACCAGCTCAAATTAAGCACTGCCTGTCCCCTGTGGTGTTGTGAAGCAATACAAGCATCTACATTCCTATTATTCCTGTGTGTCTAAAGGACCTGTAGCAAAGTTGACACCCAAGGCGAGTCTTGTCTCTGGTACCAAGTAAGGGTCAATCGGGGCATCAAAATACCTTTTATTAATGATGGTCCAGTCACGTGGAGCCTAACTACTTTCCCACAGCGGGATCCCACCGTTGCCCAGGAAAATACTACAGACTCTTCACAGGGCCACAGCTGAAGTCGGAGATCAACAATCTCTTCAAAACTTTGGCTCTTGCGAGAGACCTTGAAATAAAAATAAAAAATTTAAAAAAACAAGAAATATGACCTTTAAGAAGGAATTTACAAGCCATTTCGAAAACGTGTACCTGAGATTCAGAGAGCTCAATTCCCCGTGTGAACTGTCGTTCACCGCCCCCGGGCTCCCACGGCTCATAAGACGGTGAGCTCGTGAACCAGTCTGGCAGCAGTGACGCACTCAGCCTCTGTCAGCGCTGACGTGGGCGACCCGCGTACTCTCTCTTCTTCATGTTACAAGTGACATTCCTCTTACAGACCTGTCTTGGACACACCTTTCACGCCCCTAGAAAAGAACAAATCCGATAATGCAGCCGATAACAAAGTGCGACTGCACAGGCCAAGCGCGCCCACAAAATACTAGCTCAATCTGTCAAACACCTCATTTGTAAATTTTATTGACAGAACACACTGGAGGTTCTTTTTTTCTGGATATGCTGAACTGTCAATCATAAACAAGTCATTTGTAGATTTTATTGACAGAACATACTGGGGTAGGGGGGCAGAACACACCGGGGGTTCTTTTTTTGTCTGGATACGCTGAACTATTAGTGACCATCTGTTAAAGTATGCAATTGTCTGGGGTCCGGGAAGGATAAGAGAGAGGTGCAGCAGTGCATTGGCACACTCTAACACTGGGGGATAAACAAACTCGCACCAGGTTGTGGCGACACCTGACTTGTAATAAGCGACTCAAATAAACTACTGTTTGTACGTAGCTGAATGGACATACAAATGTCGGGTCAGTCCCTGCTAAGCTGGAGATTTTCCATGTATGAGGCAGTCTCTTTCATATGCCTGGCTTGCATCATACTCTCGTGCAGGGCCACTGACCACGGTTGGATGCATATTACACTTTCATTGACAGGTAACTGAATGCCTGGGTGCCATATAAGCTTGCCAAAGTGGGTAGGTCACAAGAGGCCTGGAGTAAGAAACGCAGTGAAGCAAATGAGGATGAAGGGCATATGTTTGTAAATTGCCCAGCTTGACGTCTTTTTGTGATGACGTAAGTAAAATTCTATAAAAAAATTCTCACCCAAGAAATTGTCCATCCATCATATTGTTTGGTATTGAGCAACCCTCTCTACCTCATGAGTAAAGATCAAAACATTTTTTTTTCCAGACGTGTTGGGACGGAAAAGTCCCTTACATGGTAATATACATATACCCCTGTCCTGAGTGCTCCAGCTACGGTGATATCTGGATCCTTGGTAACAAATTGTGGACATAGGCAAACACGGATCATGCATGTGTGCCATGACCTAAGCCTGTCTAATGAATTGCGGTCTGGTTAGACTGGGAGGGTGCACAATGCGCTACCCTCATAGTGGTGAAGGACTAAAGCCCTTAGCAAGAGCTAAGTAGTTTGCACACGGTAGTGGCAGCATAACGTTTGGTAATGAGTAATCAGTAGCATGGCCAGGCCGGTTTAACCACGCTGTATGTTTAGCTCACCCTTGGCCACCCTCAGGATTGATGGAGGGCTAGAAAAGAGTGTCCATTACAGGGCGCAAGGTTATGTACGTATGCCCTTGCCAGACGTGCATGGAGGCCTACATGTGTCTTTGCACAGCATGCTGTTATGAATTTATGCCCACAGCAGCAGTGCATGGGGGCCTGCAGGCATGTGTTTACATGGTGCGCTGTTATGTAGGTGTGCTAGTGGCAGAAGTAGATGGAAAGCTACACACGGATGCACAAGTGCCTGGGATTGGTACAGTGCATGAGGCCTGTGGGTCCAGATTGGAAACCCCAGGGCTGGCTGGAAGAAGGTGTGGAGAGAGAGGATTCCCCTCAGACAGATTTGTGGATTGCTGCTTTCCTGACAGCTGGGTGGGACACACATTGGAGGAAGGAAGAGCCAGGCTCATCAGTATACTTCAAAAGGGGCTTTTTTATTCTAAAACAATTCACTGGTCAAAGGGGACCTGGGAACATTTTAGGAAGGCGATGTGGCTGATAAGGAAATCGTTAAGAGTAGAGCTTGAGCCCTTTGGTAACCTTTTCATGCACATATCACAGAGGCTGACATCCAAGTGTGGGCCTCTAGTCACTCCCATGGCCTGTATTTGGGGCTATCAAGATTGAAGACTGTCTTGGTATGATAGACTGCTCTCTGGAGGAAGAGGACTTCAAAGTGGTTGTCCTCCAGAACACGAACTTCAAGGACGGGGAACTAAATCACATTTGTGTCTGGACATGGATTAAAAAAAGGGGAGCTTGAGCTCCCAACTTGTCAAACTGAAGCTGTACATCAGTGTGGAGAAGCTCAGCATGAGTCCTGCCTGTTGTGACCAGGACAGGGGACAAAGGGTCTGCCAGTCTCCCATTCTGGGTGAGGGAATATCACCAGGAGAATCAAGAACACTCGCCTGGAGCACCAGCTTCTGAATGACCCAAGACCAGAGGACGCTGTGAGAAGAAGGAGATCGCCTGAAGGGAAAGAGGTCCAATGGGGATCCTGACGAGTGGATCCTGGGAACGGAGTACGAGATTCAGATCCATATGGACCTCTGTACCGAATGGGCCATCTGCCCATGTGTGCTGTTGTGACTCTTGTATGCCAGGTGGGGGCCACGAAGAAGAAAAAGGGTCATCATTCATGATGTGACAAGAGAAGGGCCGTTGCACTGTACAGTGCTGTGACCTGAAGAGGCCTGTCGCCTTATTGGGACAGCTTGTGGCACCCGTGTGCTAGGTGGGTGCTGTGGAGAACATTGAGGGCTAACCCTCTGGTGCATCACTGTGACTAGAAGAGGGCCGTTGCCCTGTGCAGTGCTATGACCTGAAGGGGACGTTGCCCTGTGTGCAGCTGTTCACAACCACCGGTATGCCAGGAGAGGGACTGTGGTGAAGTGAAAGGGCTGTCACCCTGAAACAGTGTACAGCTGTGAAAAAGGAGTTGGCTGCGACTTGCAGAAGAGCAACAATTTAACTACCCAAATCCAGGGGCACCCAAGAGCTGCCACTGGATTCTGGAAAATGTACCATGTGACAGGAGAAGCATCATACACTCCACCCCGGCACTCTTGCGAGAGCGGGTAAGACTGAATACAGGGCCGTCAGCCTCAAGGGAACTCGCTCTGACTTATGCGCTATGGTTTGGGGACACTGACTTTTACCAAGCCATTGTGACACTTCTAAGACTCGAACTCATTAGTGGGGCCTATCTTGGATGCCACCTCATTTAACTGGTGAATAGCAACGGAACTTAAATGGGGAAGCAGGACTAGAGAAGCTGACCTGAGAAACAATAGTCGGTCTGCCTTGACAAGATTGTGTGTATTATTTGTGGTGCGCCTTGTATACTTTCTGTCCGTATATAAATACTACCTTTTATATAAAAGCAAGTATTTGACTGGACACTCTTTTTTGGGGGGATTGCTGGATATATGTTGAGTTGCGAGCCTGTGTTCGCCTCTTGCAATTAAACATCAAGAAGCCTTGGACTGCTCGACCAGCGCTACCACTGAGAGTCCAGTGCTGAATGGGTACTTGACCCAGTTGTTCAGGGCTCATAGAAAGTCAGGCCCCCAGTAGCTCCTGCCTGACCCGTGGCCCTCTGAAAGGGATTCTGGCAAGATGTATCTAAGGGACCAGGCCAGACACACAGAGGCACATAAGGAAATTACATCTGAAGCAGATGAGGACACACAAGCAAAAATAGTATGCCTCCCACTCTGTGCCGGACGTTCCAAGATGACATGCATACGTGCTCTAGGCCTTGCAGTGTTCTGCTCCCGGAGCCTAGTTAATCCTTAAAGTCCCCAGCGAGGATTCCACTGCAGGTCCACCCGCCCGCCCGGCTGTACACAGCAGTCCCTTTCTGCTGTCTGCAACATGTGTCAGGAAGAGCTGGTGGATGTGGGACTTCAAACATTGAATTTCCTGTTTATACAGACCTACCATATTATGTTTATGTTGTACAAAGCGATGTGGCTGGGGGAGGCGTCCTCTCAAGCATCACTCTGCACACCGTCTGGGATCTGGCTCCACTTTCAGAGAACTTGCACTGGGGCTGGGTCTGGGGGGTCTGATGGCCTGCAACAGGCTCCTCTCGGCCTAGGTCATGTGGGGATCGCCCGATAGGTGCTGATTTGCACTGTGAGAGAGAAGGTTCATCCGGGCAAGATGACGGGCATCAGCCTCCTCTGAGGCGAGGCCTGTCATTCAAAGTGCCCCTTCCGGACTCCTAGGGTCCTACGTCACGTGGCCCGCACTGGTTTCATTATAAAGTCAGCGCACAAATCAGTGTATACAACCTCGGCTTTCGCATTGTGCTATTCACTGTCAAAGGCCCAGAGAGCCGCATGTAGACTAACCTCGGCGTAATACTGAAGTTTTATGGGCTTGTTAAGTTTTTGACATTTTCGCTCCTTAATCCATCAGTGACACTTTTGTAATGCAAGCTGAACTTTGGACCAAAAGCTGCGGGAAAAAGAATTCTCCAAAGTGTTTTTTGCCACGGAAGTAAAATTGTTTTGGATTTAAAAAAAAAAAAAAATTAAATATATTAACAAGTTATTTACGACCCACAGTCAATTCCTTGCGTCATGTTTTTTTCCCCCTCGAATTTAGACATATTAAAAAGTTGTTCAATACTCAGCGGCAATTTCTGGCCTACTGTTTCGAGAGGTAGGGTTTACCTAGAAAGGGAGGCCGATACACCGTGATAATCCATACTAGCACTTTCTGTGTTACTTTCTGGTGCCCAGTGAAATGGTCGCTTCATGATGACTCCAAGTGTCAAACTGTGCAAGCACTTTGGGTTCGTCTCTGATGACGAGGCTGAAGAAGCAACCAGGGCTCCACCTCAGAGTGATTTAACATCAAGCGGGAGGTCTGGCCGGAAAGCCAGATATGTTGGGTTGGAGCACAGCTCATGCAGACTTGGATGTGGTGCTACTCCTGAGTGACTGCGTGGGTCACTAGGAAGGTGGCGCGCGCTATTGGGGAACTAGACCAGCATAGTGTGAAGAGATTTAGAGCTGCATCTAGTAATAGAGAGGTCAAGATGTGGCAGAATCCTCATACTCAAGAGCTGCCTGGAGGCCAGTTCATCTCCAACTCGAGTGGGTCATAATGAGTTTAACTGGTTCACCATTCTAAACTTCTATGGGGTGAACAGTCAGACGGTTGAGATTGCACGTAAGGGCTCACTCACACATGACCATGGCCAGTAGGCAGCGTGTGAAGTCTCACAGCAGGTTAGGGGAGAGCAAGGCAGTGGTGTTGTTGATATGCATGTAAAGCTACGTAATGGACAGTGACAATGATTTCCTTGGATACTTCAATGCTTACATTATATTTGTCTTTGTCAAGGGTCTCAGATGCCAAGCTGGGTACAGAGATGCTTTGAGGACCTCGACGTGTCACCAGTTGGCTCTCAGATTCAGGCGATACCAGCCATACTACCAGTCCTGTGTTCTTGCTGGGACAAGGCAGTAAGAGTGGAATTATCCCATTATCTTCAAGTCCAGCAATGTCAGACATAGAAGTGAAAACAGATTGGCATACAGAATGCCTCGATGGATGCCGCAGCTAATCACAAACATTTCTTGCTGGGTACTATGCACAAAATCCTCAGAGAAGACCAGATGGCACTTCCACTTGGAGGATGTTAGAAATGTACTCCAAGGGAGCCATGAGACCACAAGAAAACGCTCCTTGTCACAGCCTTGCCCTGCTCCCATTTTTAAAAACGGAATCAGCAGTGACTTCAGATATGTAAAGAGGTCTCACCCCTACCGCGTTCACAAGAAAGCCTCCTAAAAAATGGAGGTGCAATGGAGAAGAGTGAAGGGATTTAAAAGGTTAGTTTCAGTTCCATGGGGGCTCAAAAATAGTAAAGTGACTCAAATGCCAGGTATAAAGTAAAACTGCTTGGCTGGCGTTCCACTCTAAAATCACCAGTGAAGGGAACATGAGTTCTCAGGTAACCCAAAGATATCCGCCAGTTTCTAAGACATCTGAATTTTAAGGGCAACAAACAAATCCTGGGCACCTTCTGCTTTAAGGAGGAAATACAACACAAAGGAATATAATTTTTCTGGAGTGTACACCAAGTCAAATTAAGTGCTGCTCATTGAGAATTGTACCATGAATGCAGACCCTGAATCAAATTAAGGATCCCTTGAACCACCTCATCCCCCACATTGACAATCGACTGCTTCCTGCGCATGATTTGTATCTCACACAGAGAACAGGGGATCCCAAGGCATCCAGCATAACCTAGGTGGTCCTTAAGGCCCCTCTAAGTTTCTTCTGCTTTTCATTCATACATTCCTTCTCCTTAACATAATTCTTGGAACTGCAAGGTGCAGCAGAAATGAAACTATGCATTGGAAAAGCCAATAGGACTCGTCCTTGTGAGCTATTGGCTTTGCCAATTGCTTTTAACCATGCTGCACAGCATCTGTGATACTGTGCAGTGTGCCTAAAGTTAAAGAAAAAACAAAGGCCTTTGATGCGGCTGACCACATAATTATGTGGGCGCATGCACCATGCATGCACACACCTACAAAATGACACTGGCACGTTTATTTTCTTTTTAGTTACTGATCCTAGTTAGATCAGAAAATAAAAGCATGTGAAGGTGTTTTTTTAAAGCTGGCAGGTGGGGAGGAGTGGAAGCAGCAGGGGAACGGTGGAGGCAAATGGGGAAGCAATACAGGGGGTGTTGGGGCAGAAGCAAAGCAGGGAGGGGGGAAGGACGAATAGCGAAGCAACACAGGAGGAAATGCAAAAGCAACAGAGGAGGGTGGGAGCAAAAGTAACATTGGGGTTGGGCGAAAGCAACACGGAGGGTGAGGTAGGAAATGGGGGAAGGGCACTGGTAAGTGAAAGAGGGAGGATGGCAGGGAGAGGAAGGAGGGCGGGGAGAAGCAGTCGGGCAACAGAGAGCAACAAGTAGTGCAGGGGAAGAGATATATACAAGGGAGACGGCTCTAAAACAAATACACTCTAATGGAGTGCCTCACACAAAAGAAAGAATTTGTGCTTGAAAAGCAAGCAGTGGAAGCAGCTATGCCAACCAATCAAAGAAATTGTAAAGAGGCAAAGAGAGACAAAGACAAGATTGACAAGCTGGGACATGAATAAGAAGCAGGCAAATGAGTATAACAAGGAAAGCCAACCAATGGTATGCATTGGGTGAGCTCCAAGCCCCTCTATAGTCTTGGTAAGCCACAATATGCATTACATGTGCTGTGCAGTGGGCTCGACCTAAAAATTAATGAGCAATTGAGATGTCAAGAATTAACCATTAAAAAGACGTCCAAGGATACAATAGCTTTAGGGTTATGCCCCTGTTTCGTGGTCTAGCCTGGTTCAAGGTTCATTATATCACCCATTCTTCTGAAACTTCTCTCATTCACTAAAATGAACCCCGCATTTTTAATTCAGCACCATGGATAGGGCTGCAGGTGTCCTTGGTGTTCAAACATTTTTATATGGACATCTTTAGAGGTCGTAAGCTCACTTCAAGGGGGTTAGAATGTCATGGTATACCATAGGGTATATGTAGTGTTTAGCTTTACGTTCTATTTATTGATGTGAAATAAGCCAAGGTACCCCTCCATTAGGGTGACACAAGCTGAAAATGGGTATATCCTTTGAAATGCTCGTTGTGTTTCCAACACCACTCAGCAACTGGAAGGCTAGGAAATCCTTTTCTTGGGTTTAGGGGAACACCCAGAGACAACACAGAAGAAACAGCTTTGGTCTAGTGGAAAGGGCCTTGATGTCCCAAGGGGGCTCCTTCTTGGGAAGGTCGTAGGAGATGTTGATGCATAAAATGATCCAGCGGGAGCTCGTCAGCTTCTAAATCGCCTTGCCTTTTTTGGAGCAAGTCTAGCCCAGCAAAAGTTGTCCAAATAGTTACTTGCATCTGTTGATGGGATGAGGAAGAATATTGCCCAATTCACTGTTGAAATCATTAGCAATGTGGACTATGTTGGGCTGTTCAGTGTGGTCAGAATGAGAGCCATAGAGCTCCTCAGGACGACCAAAGTACTAATCATAAAGCAAGGGTCGTAGGGCATTCTACCGCCACAACCTGCTGCTCTTATTAATTAGACCAGACCACAATGGCCTTTGCCTTTAGAAAATGTGTCGCTTTCTGCGAAAGATCAGAAGTTGGTGATGGCAGCATTAGGAACTGCATCAGAAGGAAGCAGAGTAGGGTTGACCAGTGGTGGGAATGGAACCACTGGCTGAAGCCCGATCAGAGGACCTAAAGGATCCTTAGGGTCAGAGTAAAGCAGACGATGGCTAGCAGGAACTGTGTGAAAGCCGCAATCATGTGTCAGACGTTTCAGAAAAGGATTAGGGGGTTCCAGGACTGGATCTGGAGACAGTCCAGCATCTCCACAAATACAGGGCCTGACGATAAAGTTGAGATCGGAGTCAGGGTAAAATGATGCCAACTTGAAGTACTTCCCCTTCAAGTGGAAGCAATGTCAATAAGGCAGAATCCCTGTTGTAGTGCTTCTTGTGGGGTGATTTGTTCTTGCCCTTGGAAGCACCCATTTCGAAGACTTATCTGCCGAGGGGAGCTGGAGCGAGATCTAGAGTGGACCCCAGGAGTAGCAATGGGTCCTGAATTGGTCACAGACCTGTACTATGAAGAGTTTACCTCCAGCTCTTTGATGTCTTTGGTGTGAATGCAGCTGCATGTTTCACATAACACGGAGTCGAGTTTGGGCCCCAGGTACCAGAGACAGACATCCCAAGGGTCCGAGTGTGACATATGCTTGTAGCAGGCATGACACCGTTTAAAGCCAGTGATCTTTGGGGGTAAAATACTGCAAACTGTAACACTTTTCGCCCTAAGTGGGATGGGTATGCCCAGACGTGGGTCCCTTGCTCACTGTGCCACTGGATTCAAGCTAGCCTGGCTGAGGAAGGGTGACATACCCTGAAACCGGTCCCAGGATGCTTGTTTCCGGTCCAGGGAGGACCTGGCCTGGCAGTTCGGTCTGGACTGTTCCCATGGGGCACAGGGTCAAGACTGATTTGCATATGGCTGGGTCCAAACTGGGAGTGGCGTAGTGGGCAAAAGAACGATGGATTTAACCCAGATCTTTTGACTGGGGGAGAATGTTTGCATTGTCAGAATTCCGTCCATCATTTGTTTGCTGTAACACTTTTCAGCCCTAAGTGGGATGGGTATGCCCAGACGTGGGTCCCTTGCTCACTGTGCCACTGGATTCAAGCTAGCCTGGCTGAAGAAGGGTGACATACCCTGAAACCGGTCCCAGGATGCTTGTTTCCGGTCCAGGGAGGACCTGGCCTGGCAGTTCAGTCTGGACTGTTCCCATGGGGCACAGGGTCAAGACTGATTTGCATATGGCTGGGTCCAAACTGGGGTGGCGTAGTGGGCAAAAGAACGATGGATTTAACCCAGATCTTTTGACTGGGGGAGAATGTTTGCATTGTCAGAATTCCGTCCATCATTTGTTTGCTGTAACACTTTTCGCCCTAAGTGGGATGGGTAGGCCCAGACGTGGGTCCCTTGCTCACTGTGCCACTGGATTCAAGCTAGCCTGGCTGAAGAAGGGTGACATACCCTGAAACCGGTCCCAGGATGCTTGTTTCCGGTCCAGGGAGGACCTGGCCTGGCAGTTCGGTCTGGACTGTTCCCATGGGGCACAGGGTCAAGACTGATTTGCATATGGCTGGGTCCAAACTGGGGTGGCGTAGTGGGCAAAAGAACAATGGATTTAACCCAGATCTTTTGACTGGGGGAGAATGTTTGCATTGTCAGAATTCCGTCCATCATTTGTTTGCTGTAACACTTTTCGCCCTAAGTGGGATGGGTATGCCCAGACGTGGGTCCCCTTGCTCACTGTGCCACTGGATTCAAGCTAGCCTGGCTGAAGAAGGGTGACATACCCTGAAACCGGTCCCAGGATGCTTGTTTCCGGTCCAGGGAGGACCTGGCCTGGCAGTTCGGTCTGGACTGTTCCCTTTGGGCACAGGGTCAAGACTGATTTGCATATGGCTGGGTCCAAACTGGGGTGGCATAGTGGGCAAAAGAACAATGGATTTAACCCAGATCTTTTGACTGGGGGAGAATGTTTGCATTATCAGAATTCCGTCCATCATTTGTTTGCTATGACACCGTTTAAAGCCAGTGATCTTTGGGGGTAAAATACTGCAAACACCCTGCAAAACCACAAATTTTGTTATGAGAGCATTCTGACGAGAGAAACTCCAGAACTACATTGAAGGGCAAAGACAAAAATAAATGCCATCAGCGTGCCATATACGGCTCTGTGAGGTCATGTCCAGCGAGGTTCCTGGGTTCGAGATGGAGTGCCACTTGGTGCAGGAGACCCATTACAACTTTTCATGTTTCAGCCTGGGCCTGGAAGAGATCCAAAAGGAGAGGAATCTGCAGCTAGAAGCATCCATCAGAAATATTAAAGTCAGAATTTGATCTCACTCTCCGTATGTTGAGCTCTGGACATGGAGGACCAGGGCCAGCCTGTGTAGGAACTCTGTACCGCTCAACAGTGGATCAGGAATGTCTCACAGTTCATGACAAGGGCTATCTGCCAGCTCTAGATGTTGGAGCAGGCTTAAGGTGTGCACTTTGGCAATAGATGATGAGAGACACGATTTGTGGGCCTGCTGTTAGATCTCTCTTGGCCCCAGATACATGGGGAAAGTCTGCTAATCTGCAGATTGGAGAGAATGGATTTACCTGTAGGCTATTGCACAAGAAGAGCCCAGTTTTGGAAAAGCACAGATCTGCCAGAGACCCATGTAGGGTTATTTTAAGGCTACTCCCCCACTTGTGTTTGAAAAATGAAGGAACATGACAATATGGTATCTGCAAACCTTTAATATAGACTACACTACTGTAGTCTAAATTGCAATATTTATTGCAATGATAGAGAATTGTCAAAGGTGAATAATAAAACAGATAATACAGATAAAACGATTAACATCTTATAACAGAGTTCTGTCTTATTCTCTTCTTCGGTGTAAGAAACGTAGCCGTCAGCACACACCACTTCCAGTGCTGACTTCTGTTAGCAGAGGCCTCCACTTTGTTAAACATCGTTGGGCAAAGGAATCTCATGCTTGTAGTTCAAAATGCCTCAATATACATTTAAACTGGACATAAGAACATGTGAATAGATTATGTTAATTTCAAAAAATGTTTGTGAGATGAAGGTGAAAATTGGGCATGTATAAGGCAAAAAAAAAAATCAGATTTATTTTTTCCATCGGTCTATACATTCTATTGCTAATTAAAGTACCATTAATTATATATATATATATATATATATATATATATATATATATATATATATATATATATATATATATATATATAATCGTAGATAAAGGGGGCAATCTGGTTTTGTGGAGTAAAGCGGAATACATCAAGGAAGCCATGAACCAACTAATGGACAGAGAATGTTACCGCCGAAGTGACCAACTAGCTTTAAAAACCATGTACAATGATTATAAAATGAAACTAGTGGCATGGAAAAATGCAGGATTACCGACTCTTCAAGAATACAAATTCTTACGGAATGACAACCCGGTGACACCCATCCTGTATTTTATTCCTAAAATACATAAAAAAAACTAAAAAACCCCAGGGAGACCAATTATCTCAACACGCAACAGTCTACTTGAAAGAACATCTCAGCATGTAGACTTTTATCTGCAAGAACATGTGCAACAGCTCGCTTCGTATATCAGAGACACTGGGGACTTTTTATCAAAAATGCAGAATTTCGAATGGCAGGATGATTGTTTGCTTATTACTTTAGATGTAACGTCACTATATACGTCCATTAACCACCAAGATGGACTCTGAGCGCTCCAACATTTCCTAGCGAGGAGACCACCTGAACATGCGCAACATAGTAAAATGCTTACTAATATTGTGGATTTTTGTTTATGTAACAACATTTTCATATTCAATAATGCCCTTTATCAACAACAACGAGGCGTAGCTATGGGGGCCAGCTTCTCCCCTAGCTACGCATGCCTGCGCATGGGTTGGTGGGAGGAGCTGGTCCTACAAAAAGAGCATGCGACATACATGGTAAACAATATTAAAATCTGGCTGAGGTTTATAGATGACCTTTTTTTTAATTTGGAAGGGCCAGAGGTCAGAAGCAGAGAAATTTATAGAAGGGCTCAACACCAACAGCCTCAACCTGCACTTTACGGCCTCAGTCAGCTCAGAGACTGTTAACTTCCTTGATGTCCAGGTTTATATCAGGGATGGACAACTGGAGACAAAGCTGCACAGAAAACCTACTGCTGGCAACTCAGTGTTGCACGCTAGAAGCGCTCACCCCCAACACTTAATCCAAAGTATCCCTTATGGGGAAATGCTTCGGCTTAAACGCATTTGTAGCTGTGATCATGATTTAAAGGCAGCCCAACTAGCCAGTAAGAACAGGTTTTTAGCAAGGGGCTACTCCATGAAATGTATTAATACTGCTATCAAGAAAAGTAACGCAGTTAGGAGAGAGACTCTTCTCAACAAACCTACAAGGGCGGAGATAAACCTGGGAGAAAACACTGAAACCTTCAGATTTATCCTAGGATTCAATAGACAAGAAAAGGCCATTAAAAACATCATTAGGAAGAACTGGCCCCTGATCCTAGGCGATCCAGTCATAGGCCATCTACTACCTAATAAGGCAGCCATAACGTACAGTAGGGCACCCTTTATGAAGGACACTTTAGTCCAGAATGATCCTGGCAGCCAGTCTAAGGGTACATGGCTTTCCCAGAGAAAGGGATTCCACAAATGTAAGGTATGCAAGGCATGCCAATTCGGAATTAGTAAAACATATTACAAGACACCTTTTGGGGACCAGGAACGGCCTATAAGTAAGGCACTTACTTGCAAATCAGATTTCGTGGTCTATGTGCTGGAGTGCCCCTGTGGCCTACGTTACGTAGGCAGTACGATACTGCAAGGGCACAAGAGGGTACTCCAACACATAAGGGCAATCAAGAACCAGGATCAGACTTATCCGGTAGCCCGGCACTTCGGTGAAGTACACAATGCAGACCCAAAGGATCTGAAGTACTTCCTGATAGATACCATCCCACCCAGCAAAAGAGGAGGGGTTAGGGAAAGAGCCCTTAGACATCTGGAGACGCGCTACATCTTAGACCTCGATTCTAAACATCCAGGGGGCCTTAATGCGACGGAGGAACTGTACACATGTCTTTAGACTGACATTGGAGGTTAGGTAGTACATAAATTATAAAGAGCAATTCACCATTAGACACCCATCATGTATCTACAGGGTACAAATAGAAACCGCCGGAGCTCCTACTATATATTTTTTTTTAAATCTCTTTAGCACGGTTTTTAGATAAGGTTTTAGCATTTATACACTTGAGGTAAAATTAGCACATAGCACTTTTACAATTTAATTTGCACCAGCACACTTACTATTTAAAAGGCGTAAGGAATTTAGATTGGATGTTTACATTAAAAGTACTGTAACATGCACTAGCACTTTATATCGGCTAATGCCATTGACATTTCAGTTAAGTAAAGTAATTGACATCTATAACAGAATGTTGATGTCAGGCAACATCAGCAATAAGGTCTTGAATATTGTACAGAAGATCATGTACTGCTTTTAATATTTAACAGTACCTTTATGGGTCCATGGTTTTAAGATGAATGGTTTTAAGGTGTTTATACAATTCATTGGTTTGGTGTTTACACCTGTATTGATATGTAAACAGTACTGTAACATGCACTAGCACTTTACATCAGCTAAAGCCATTGACAATCAAGTGAAGCAAAGTTTTGGTATTTAAACCAGAATGTTATTGTCAGGCAGCATTAGCAAAGAAATCCTTTTAAAAATATGTATAAAAGTTGTTTTATTTCTTTTAAACATATTTAACAGTACTTCTATGGATCCATGATTCTACTAATCATTGGTTCTAAATGTCTTGTTCCAATGTATTGTAATGATACTTATACCTACATTGATATGTAAACCAGAAACCCAGAGCCATAGGGACCATGAATCTGTTGTTTATGTCCATGATCTCCTTACGAATTGGTGGCACAGGTCACTTTAAAAAGAAAAAAACTTCTAAAAATGGAATAAAAGTAAACCACCTACCGTGAAGCGCGTCATGTGATCAAGGCCCTCCGGGGCAGAAACGCGTCATGGCTGTTGTTGTTCTAATGAGCAAAATAAAAATTTGATTCTGCACCGAAATCGTGGTCTGTGCTCCAGTTCCTGAAACAAGATTCAAGGGAAGGGCGGAGTGCTGCTGATATATATATATATACACACACATATATATATATATATATATATATATATATATACTTATACTTGCATAAAAACATCACCATCTGACAAACTTTCATAAAGTAATTATGCAATCAAATCCATAATATTACTGTACCACAGGCAAAGGCCAAAGGTTGTAGGTAACAAATTCTGGGTCTAACGAAAACCTGCAACAAAACAATTTAATCCTTTTGGAGAAACAAGGTGCAGAATAGAGCAGGGAATTTGTATGCCAGGCCGGGTGACCACTTGGGGCATGCTCACCTGTGTACCAGTTGATAGCTCTTGGGTGTCTTCCAGTCTCCAGCATGGCTCACTGGCGCACAGTCTTAAGAACTGAAGAAAGATCAATGGAGGAGGCGGGGGGGGAGGAGGGGAGTGCGCAAATCTCAAAAAAGCACCCTTAACAGTAAGCAAGAATAGCGGCACAGCCTCAGCAGAAGTCTTAAGGCTTAGTTGCGGCTAGAAGGAGAGACAAGATGCAGTTGCAATCCCAGCTTATATTGGTACAAGAGGATCTTTCAGACTTTAGATGCTCAGCCAATCATGTTGGCCTGCAGAAAACTGTCTGGAAGTTGAACAGGATAATGATTCCTGGCCCACTGTAAAAACGAGAAAAAACTATTCTTAGTTTGTTCCTTCCACCTGCAAGACATCGTTGCAAGCCTCTGTACAACCTGAAAGATTGACGAGGCAGAACATTTAGTCCATGCTCCTGTAGCTGCTCTCTGCGACCACGTGGTACTAACGTTGTTTGCAGCAATCAAGCACACACCTGGCTACCTAAGAAGTGGTCTGGATCCTGTTATCCTGCTTATATCAAACCAGTTATAAGGCATGGTTCTACAAAATCCCCATATTCGAAAAGACTTTCCAGGGGAATATCTAAAAACTACCAGTTTCTTTGGTATCCTGGTCTCTATGTACTGGAAGGGACTGACAATCCTTGAAGTTCAAATTGTAGCAATGGTTTCTAGAGGAAGTTGCCAATTCCACAGCCATAGTCATATCGTTGAGGTTAATCTCTGATCAGTTAGAAGCCCAAAGGACTCTCCTTTTACAAAACAGAAAGGCTCTTGATTCTGTTCTGGCTTTCAAGGGTGGATGATGTCCCATTGTGGGAACCAAATGTTGTACCTCATACCAAATGTCTCAGTGAGTTCACAAGAGCAGATTTAGCACATCTGCAATGGCAATAAGGAAAAACACAAAACGAATAATGGCTCTAGTCTTGAAGGATGGAGTATATGGACTTGTTTGAAAGGCATATTTGGTGGGGTTGGAATGAAGATACTAGATATGGTTTTACCAGTTTTTAATTTTCCTCACCTTGCTCTATATATTGGGCAGAGTTTGCGTAGGCTGTAACAACGACTGGACTGAAAATAAAGTCTTCTGCTTCTTTCTCTCTCTTGTTACACAACATTGATTATGATGTAGATGACAAATCTAACTAAGGGTCTCTCAAATATCTTAAATATCCTAATGACGAGGACGTGTCTCATGAAGTAAACATTTTACAATTGTAAAATGACAATTCATTTGATTGGTTTGCTTTGAAGATTGCATGTGATTAGTGCAAAAGGAAGGGATTGTGAAATGTAGAACTATTGCCTTAGCATAACTGTAGTAGCGGCAGCCATATTCCTGCTCAATGTTAAATCAATGCTATCAAATTGTGTCAATCTCTAGCGCATACAGCCTCACTCATGTCTGGCATTGGAGGCGAGAAATTTTGGAACAACTTGCTCAGCTCTGAAATTTTACATTTTTATATCTATTCTGGTGTGTACTAGGGGTGGGCGTAATCCACATAATTCCGTGTAGCGTAATCATGCGGAATTACCCCCAAATTCTGCAAGATTACACAGAATTATGAGAGAAGAGTAATTCTGCATATAGCGCTATTTTCTTAGCACAAAAATGTCCCCTTGTGTCTAAAATGGATGCAAGAATGCATTTTGCACTAAAATAGCTCTAAATGCAACAGAGCATGAATAGCAGCTTGAGCAGCCACTCTTGCTTGCTAAATGTGCATTTGGGGTAGGGCATCCCCAAAATACTACCGGCAGATAGGACTAGTTTCTTAACGAAAAAACGCACCCACGTGTACAAAATGCAGAAGAATGCATTTTGCGCTGAGAAAATAGCTCTAAATGAAACAGAACATAAACAGGCGAGCGAGCAGCCGCTCGCTAAATGTGCTCTCGCTTTAGGATTTTTCCCTACAAATTACTCTTAATTATGCAAGCGGTAGGAATTGTGTCATTATCGGTAATTCCGCATCAAAGAGTAAAGCAGATTTACAGAATTTACTCCTATTACTCAAGCTTAATTGAATTTTTGCCCAGGCCTAGTGTGTACTAACCCATAGTACAGTTTCTGCACCTGCATTGCCTTCTGTTTCAGTTTTGTCACATGATCTCAACTGAACCCCAGTTTATGAAAACATACATTTGTGTTCTATCCACTCCATTCACAGGGTCACTGGGATCCGGGTCTTGCACGATTCTCTAATTCACAGGCTATTTTTCTTTTGTTGATAAACATTTTCAGACTTCCAAGATCAGCATGAGCGTCTATTACTTTGACAAATGATTGTTCTAAAATAAAAACTCTCAGTGTATACGTAAAAGTTTGATCCAAAGTTTTACAAGTGCTGCAAATCTTATTGTTCTGGAATTCCAACAAACAAAAAACACTAATATATGTGAGCTGGTTTCATTCTAGTTCAGCACAAAGACACATAACAGTAGTGTGTGGTAATGTAAGTTTAGTAGCAGTTACCCATAACCTAGCAGTAGTTAAGCTCAATGTTGCCAATGTTGGGGAGTTTCTTATGCACTAGATGTGCAGTACATAGCAGACAGGTCTACAAACTAGTCCTGCTCCCTTTTCAAGTGTGGTTATATTTGGTGTAGGGACTTGTTCTGAAAAACTGAAACATGTCAGTCCCAGGAGCAAATTCACAGGCTCCAACCATCAGCTTAACACCAAAAAAAAAAAAAAAAAAAGAGTACAAGCAGACAAAACATGCGTTGATACAGGAAAGGAAACATGGATCACCAACACCTCAAAATTATGATGTACTGGTATTGCCATATGAGCCTGAAGTTCATTCCCTGAATTGGAACGAACTGAGGTTTAAGATACCCCTCCTCTTTACCATGCACTGCATATATCTGTTGTAAAGCTCATAGGTGACCAGTGGCTTGGTCTTCACTCTATCGAGACTATAAGTAAATAAACAACCAACTGATATGTTATAGTTCAGGGGACAACACCTTCAGAGTCTAGGCATGATCAGAAAGACTTCATTATTTACCAAATCAGTAAATAACAATGAATTGCTACATAGTTACACGTGATGGGACTGGGGGTAAAGAAATGAGAGGAAATCAGAGGAAGGTGATGTGTGGCACAGTACAGTGATGCTAAAGACACTCCTGACACACACCATATGGTGATCTGGAGTCTGAACTTCATGCAGGTAGAGGTCACTCTTGAATGGTGTTTTAAAAAAAGTAAAGAGAAAACTTACTTTTCACAGGTCCTGGGGTGGTGACATTCTAGCCAATCTGCACCAGTCTGGCAAAGAAAATGGAGGAAGAGGTGGTACAGGGGAGTTTGGAGTTGCCAGGCACTGTTGGGTTTGTGAACAGGATAACTAGGAACACAGAGGGAAGTTTCAGGCCATGGATAAAATGAAGACTAGAATGAAGAATTTATAGAGGGCCCTGTTTTGCTGGCAAAAAGCCAGGTTTATCAGCTTCTGAAGAAGTAGGTAGGACATAATCCAAAGAAATTAAACAGGATATGGGTGGCAAAGCAATGGTAAGAAGGAACAATTATTGGAGATCAATGAAGGAGCTATTACAGTAGTCCAACTTGTTGAATACAATTGTTTGTATCTGGGTCTCTGCCATTAGAATGTGAATTAACATAGAGCCTGGACAATTTGAGCAGATACAAGGGGAAGGGAAAGTTATGAAATTGAAAGAATCTGTCAAGAATCTCTCAATGTTCATGCCAAGCGGAAGATATTTTAAGGAAGAAATGAGATGGAAATGAGAAGTTTTTGAGTACTAAGACTGATGAGTATAAAACATTTCTCTTTTAGACGTGTTTAGTGTAAGACAAGGTGTGACGAACAGAAGCAAGATATTTTGTCACTTGGTCTTGAAGACCAGAGAGCAGTATGAAAGGAAAATAAAGTTCTAACTGTCGTTAGCCAATAGGAGGGGATAATTTAACATGGGGTGGGGATGTAGAGAGAAATGGATGGGTCCATGACAAAGACTTGGAAGCCTGTGATCAGACAGGGCAGGCATTGTGGAGACAGGCAGTACCAGTGATCTGTCGAATATTAAGTGTACCAAGAAGTGCCTGTCCATCAGTAGAAATAGGTTTTAGTAGACTGTTGTGGAAGAAATTATCAAGGCTGGTGGAAGTCGAAGAACACATTAGAGGAAAGAGGATTGTGGTGGGGAGTGGTGAGGGCATTCAAGGCACAGGTCAGGACTAAGCCAAAATCGGACTGCACACAGATAGAGCAGAGGCAGCGGGAGAGCCCTTTCAAGAACTAATAATGCCGCTATATGGATATATTTTATGACTGGGACACAAAAGTAATTAGTGCCTGTTCCATCCAAATACTTACACAGAGATTGGCTTCTCAGTTTCTGTTCTGTACTCCTGTGGCTTCAGCACTCCGATGAAGATCATGTCAGAGGGCGGCTAGAGCCAATGCATGGGGGAGACACCTATCTGCTCCAATTCACAGTTAAATTAAAAACAAGTTGACATTTTTTGGTGCTCTTGGTGTGGGGCTGCCAGCTTATGTGTAATGTTTAATTGCTGTAATGTGAGGCCGGGGGTTCCCAAGTAAAGCTCTGGGATGTTGAGTGACTGTGTGGTCTCTCCATCACTGGGCCCTAAGGGGCTAGGCGGTCTTCTCCTCTTTGTACGCACAATAGACCATCAAGGTGACCCTGAAGTAGTTAAGAGGAAGGGTGTGACAGAGCTGTACATTCGCAAGACTTGTGCAGCAACCTTTTTCCACCTTTGGGGACCCTCCTGGATCACGCCAATACACGTTATTTGTACGGGTCGAGGAAAGAGACAGAGTAGCTCGAAATCCAGTGTAGTGAAGGCTGCAAGATGGCCGCAGTCTGCTGCAGCTCCTGATTCCTTATCCTCCTTCTTCACTAATTCATGTTTTTATTCTTTACAAACATTGTCCAGTTCGGCTGGGGGAAGTGGATGGTGTTCAGGAGTGACATTTTTAGCTATTGAAAGACTTTGGGTCTCAATTTTAAAAAAAATTGTAAACTAACCTGTTTTTGAGATGGGAGGGCACCCAGTGGTGGTTCGTAAGGCTGGGACTCTGCAGTACTCTCCTGGGTCCCTCGCCATCCATTTCCTTTGTTGCCTGGGAGCACACCCTGCATCTTTTATTTTGAAATAGTCTCCGGAGTTAATAAGCATTGGCACTGTGTGGTGCTGTCCTTTGTATCTCTTAGTATCCGCATGTCACTTAGAATTGCAAGCCAGGATTCCAAACCGTTCAGCTTTTCAAAGGAGGCTGCTTGCAAACAGCGGAGCTGATCTGTGCTGTCCAGGACGGGACAAAGAGTTGGAATTATCTTCGTGCCGTTGGAGTTATTAACACAACACACTGGCAACAGGTTTGGCATATAATTGACGCCGTCAGTGACGGGTTAAGGCACTCAAAACTCATCATACGAGCAATCTGCAATTCATTCAACCACTCATCATGACACCAAGTGGCCAACAGACAAGTGTCACACCTTCAGCCACTCTAGCCTTTTGATGCAAAGTAGTCTGCATTGCAACACCTGTAGTTGCTCTTTTCCTATTAAAAATATAGGCCTACAAGTTCCGGCATGCAAAGAAAGTGCTGTTGACTAGACACATGAATGTGACCAGACTGCTCCAGTTTCTTTTAAGTTGCCAACTATCCCCAGTGACAAGGACGTATGCATTTTGAATTTAAAGCAGGCTTATCCCTTTTAACTGCAGCCATATTCCATAGCTGTGTGTGTACACTGATGGAAGAGATAAGGGGTTGCGAGTTTATGCCAAAGGGATGAAAACCTCTTTCTCTATCCCCGTCTTCCTTCCTATGTCCCAATGTTTGCAAAAGAGAACACCGCCATTTAAAACGTGAACGAGAAACAGATTATGGAAATTTGTTAGTGTGCAAGCCAGTGAGCTAGAAAGACAAACACACAAGCAGACTTGTTGCAACGCATTATATTCCTGATGTGTGACTGGCACCACGGTCGCCAGTCCATGCTTCTGCGCTGGGTCTGAAGGGCATACGCCTGTACACTTCTTGGGTCTCCTAATTAAACATGCAAAGCATACTGGGGTCGAGGCACTCTTTGTATGGCGCAAGCCCCAACCACGTGGTCTTCCCCAAATAATTTGTAAAGTCAGAAATATGGTTTTAATCAAAACTGGAATCAGAACAAATACTCCTTGCTCTAAAGGAAAAACAATGTGTTAACCGAGGGATTACGTATCCAGGTACTGTATTTCTCAAGTTGAAAATCCTTCACCCTCTCAACAGATGGCATGCTTCATCAATGGGCCACTCCTGACTCCGGGCTTTGCGATCCTGGTGCGAGCTATTAGCTGTATAAGGGAGCTCGTGAAGTGTTTTATGTCACAAGAGATTGTGTCATGATGGGTGCTGTTTGAATTTTGCAGTGGAATTAAACTTCTTAGGGATTTAAAATTCACAATGGAATATGTATACTGAATCCTATATGTGACCCGTGGGAGAGAGAACAATAGGCCATGCACCATTTAAGTGTCACCAAGTAAGCCACACCACAGATGTGGGATAAGTGCCACTCACTCCTGCTTAATTTCAAGCTTCACTCTACGTTCCGGCCTGTGTCTCCTCAATTGGAGGGAAGCATGCCTGGCTGGGACCCAGGTATTGAAGTTATTGTGGATTCCTTTAATAGCTATAAATACAATTATTAAAACTGCTTAACACCCTTATCCCTAACCACTTAGCATTATGCTATTAAACCTTATTCTTAACCATTTGCCCTTTACCCCTTAACCTTACTTATAGCCTCTTAACTTTAAACCCTTACCTATTAGCCCATGCCTGCTTTATCCTTAACCCCTTACTCTAGACCCCTTACTCTTAACCTTAAATTGCTAATTCCCTTATCCCGTTAGGTTTACACCCTTAACCCTTTACATGTACCCCTTGCCCCATACCTTTAACCCTTATCCTTACATTTAGTCTTTTGCTCTTAAACCATTACACTTACTCCCTAACCTTAACACCCATAACCTCTTTCTTCTTAGGCCATTACTTTTTAATCCCTTAACCCATTACCCCAAAACCCTTATATGTACTTCCTTACCATTAACCCTTATTCTTATCCCTTTACCCATAACATCATATCTCCTTACCCTTAACCCCATAACCTATCTTTACCCCATAGACCCTTTACCTCAATCCCTACCCTTATCTTTTTACCCATATCTCAACCCTATCCTAAAACATATTACGCATATAATATTGCCTATATATTTTTTCATTATTTTATTTACAATGAAATATTAAGCAATGAGATGGTCTATGATGGAATTGCAGTCCATGAGGAAACTGCAGGACAATGAAAAGGATGTGAACAAATGGTATGCTCCCACACACCCTCCATATTAATGTTACTTGAACGGTTGGCCACATTTGTAATTGGCATCCATTCTGTCCCTATTAATTCTGTTGGGACTGTTGGCATGGTCCATGCAGTGGCCTCATCTTACCTATCAAACTCTTTGCTCTTTTGGTACTTATCGCAATCCTCATCCACAGCCCTCGAGGTGGTTGTCCTCATAGTTCAGTCCTGGATCTGCTACTCTTTTCACTGAACTCTTCCTCGCCCGGTGCCATCATATCATTAATCTTCTTTTCTTATACGCTCTCTGCCAATGATACCGAAACCTCCTTAAAAGCCTTGACAATAACAGTCTCATTTAAATCGCAAGCTGCCTTTTTCATTGAAAAAGAATGGCTTTGTTTTCCTGTGTTCAACTCTTACAGAAATCATTTAAATTCCCACTTCTTCTCACCCAATATGCTGTCATTGATTATATCTCAGAAATGAAAAAACAGGATGTTAGTAAAGTCACTGTCTTAATGGAACAAAAATAGAGGTTCTTTATTAGCTCCCAGAGATCCTTTGGCGCTTCCTTTAGTGTGGCTCTCCACCTGTGGTAGTCCATAATACTATGCAGCGCAGTTTGAAATCCTGAGGGGTAAACATCCTTTTGTATGCGGTCATTACACCGCATACCATTACTACGCAAGCTTTACTACGCATGCGCTGTAATAACGCGTAGCCATTTCTACGCATGTTATTACAACACATGCATTGTAAAGCGAACCACATTTCCTCACAACGACGTGCAACGATCACCGCCTCTCTGAAGACGCAGGAAGGAGAACATAGGACACGAGGAGAGAGAGGTAAGAGGGGCTATTTTTAAGGGTTTAGGGTAGGGGGAGGTCTTTAAGGATTAAGGTAGTGTGTTTGAGGAGTAGTGTTTTGGGGTTTAGGGTAGTGTCGGGGGGGGGTCGTGTAGGGGAGTGTTTGGGTGTAGGGACAGGATTGGGGGTAGGGGGAGGGTCGTGCTGGGGGTAGTGTTTTAGGGTTTAGTGTAGAGTTGTGGTGTTTTTGTAGTGTAGGGTAGTGTTTTAGGGTTAAGGGTAGTGTTGGGGTGTCGTGTAGGGTAGTGGTTTAGGGTTTTGGGTAGTGTTGGGGGTCGTGAAGGGTAGTGTTTGGGAGTAGGGACAGGACTGGGGTAGGGGCAGGGTCATGCTGGGGGTAGTGATTTAGGGTTTAGGGTAGTGTAGTGGTGTTTGAGTAGTGTAGTGTTTGGGTAGTTTTTTTAGAGTTTGTTTTGTGTAGGGTAGTGTATTTGTATTTAGTATTTAGTGTAGTGTTGTGGTAAATGTCTGTTTTTATTACTATGCAAGTTTTAGTGTTTAGTGTAGTGTCGGGGGTTGTGATGGGTAGTGAATGAGTGTAGGGACCGGAGTGGGGGAATGCGTATGTTCGTGCAGGGGGTAGTGATTTAGGGTTAAGGGTAGTGTAGTGGTGTTTCAGTAGTGTAGGGTAGTGTAGGGTTTGAGTGTTTTGGTAGTGTTTTACATTTTTAGATTTGTAGGGTAGTGTATTTCTATTTATTATTTAAAGTAGTGTTGTGTTTTAAACATTTTAAAAAGGGGTTAAATGTCTTTTTAATATGACACGTTATTCCGCATACCATTTTTATTACTAGGCAAGTTTTTACTTAGTAGC
>CAWUFW010021768.1:0-112161 GCA_963921515.1 Calotriton arnoldi | reverse complement strand
CTGTCCATTTTCTTCTGATACTGCATACAAATTAAGCCTGGGCGTAGTTCGCGAAGTAGCGCTACGCGAAGCTACGCAAAGTGCAGTTCGCACTACGCGAACTACGCGTAGCACTACGCGAACTGCGTAGTGCACTGTTCGCAATGATTGCACAGTGCCGGATGCTTGTCCGCACTGTGCAATCATTGAAAACGGCATCTTGCACAGTGCGAGCTGTCTTTTACTGCCGCTCGAGTAGATTTTTACTCGAGCGGCAGCTTTCTCAACGCGGACTGGTAGTTTCTCATCGCGAGCGGTCGCGAGCATACGCGACCACTCGCAATGAGAAACCTGACCTTCCTGCGTTGAGAATCTCGCCGGGATGTCATTTTGCTTGCTCGCGGTCGCCAACTTGACGTTGAGGACCGCGAGCAAGCAAAAATGACCGCTGCACTACGCTACGCTGCGCTACGCGTGTTTGCACTGTGCTACGTGCAATTCGCGTTGTGCGAAGTAGCGCAAACTTCGCAAACTACGCGAGCGTAGCGTAGTGCTTTGCCCAGGGTTAATACAAATACATCTTAGTTGCAGTAGATTCGTGCACACGTTTCATCTGGGTTTGGCCACAACAAAGTGCTGACGCTCGAAATGTCATAAGGGATTTGCGTGTCTTTGTGGGAATTTTTACCTGTGGCACCTTCCATTCCGACCAAGGTCCAGCGTTCGCCTCTAAGGCGTACAAAGACGCAATGCGGTCTATGGGGGTGCTGGTGCAATTTTCGTCTCCATATAGGCCCGAGTGGAGCGAATGAACCGTGACTTAAAGCAATCCTTGACAGCTAGAGTCTTAGGTGCTGGCAGGAACTGGCTTGCCCACTTGTATGGCGTGCAACGTGCACTTAATAATCTACCTAGAAGATCTCTGGGTGGGCGGACCCCATACGAAATGCTCTTTGGCATACAAATGTTTGTGCCAGACCTTGATGGTCTAGACATGGCGGCGAATGCCGCAATCTTTGATGTAGATAATCATTCTACTCTGTTGCAGGACTTACAAGTGACCCATGACAAACTTGCAAACGAACACTTGCCTTCAGCCACTGATGCAGCATTGCAGATTCCGGTTGCCGGCTGGCTTCCGAAGATTGGAGAACTGGTCCGAGAGAAGGTGGAGAACAAAAAAGAATTTGGCCCCTCTTATCATGCACCGGTTCCAGTTCTTGGCTTGAAGGGTACTCGTACAGTCATCTTACCACCGCTACCTGGTCGCAAAGAAAACAGATACATCTCAGTGGACAATGTCAAGCTACAACATCTGGCCGATTCTGAATAGCGTGACACCTGCGGTATCATGTCCAGCCATTTCAAGGACTCCTGTTTGTGACCCTCCAGCTTACACAGACACTGATGTTGCCATTGAGATGGTCGATTTGCCTGATCGCCTGCTCAACTTCCCGGCTTCCTCCTGCAACGAGGAAACCGAGTATGCGTACCCCGCCAACGAGTCGGTGGCTCATTTACCTACAACACCACTGAGCCCAACCCGTTTTTCCTTTGATTCGGCTTCCACCTCATCACTTATCCCGTCCAGCTTCAGTATTTTTATATCCTGGTTCAGAGACAATTTTTTGGTCCCACCATGGACGTACATCTGGTTGGTGCTGTTCCTGATTTTCCTATTCATGTCCATTGGCTTTGTGACAGTTTTTTTCTTGCTCATCAATGGTCACTATTTGCCAGAACGCTCTGCGGTGAACTGTGTCGCTGGAACTTTGGCTCCGCATTCTTCATCTCACATCATGAAGCGTGACCACACATTTGTGAACATTTCCGCCTTCCCAGTCGCTGATGGCATCGTATGGGATGCTGTAAATTTCCAAATTCATGGACCAACCGAGATTATTAATGTACCGAATGTCCTTCGTGTTTCCATGAGTGATGTGATAAAAAAGAATATTCATTCTGACGATTGGGATGTGCATGCCGTTGAATCGTTATTCTCTAATTTGAAATATTATGCTACTTTTAATGCTGAAAATTTGTACTTAAATTCTGCAAATTATGCTGATTTATATTGTTACCAGCATTGGGGCAACCATTTTCTCCATAAACCAAGTACACTTCGGGGGACTTTTAATTACTCCCAATGGGAACATTGTCCGACCCCTCTACCAGGTAGCTCCCAAACACTTGAAAGTAAATTTACTTACTTTACAGACTTTGATAGATCAAACCCTGGGTCCTATTATTTTAAATTGAACATGTCGTCGAATCAAAAGGTCATGTTAACACACACCAAGTTGCTATATTCCGGTTCCTTTCTCGAAGCATTAGCCGTGGGTGGTTATGAGCACTGGAAGGACACCATTGACTTAAAGTCTATCTGGGGCACAAAGTCATGGCAGGTACGCGGTACTGAAGCCTTACACCGTGCTTGCCTAATCCCGGCCCAAATTTTATTTTTATATACTACGATCTATCAAACAATTGAATGCACCCTCCATTCCCGTATTGTCTTCAAATCCCAACGAGAGCTTGCATTTCAATATTTCCCTTGCAAATTTGCAAGCTTTGTTTCAAAATAATTCCTTTAATATTTCTACGATTGTTCAGTCACCCTGGTTGGCTTGGCCCATAGCATCAAATGCCTGCCAACTACGTGTTCATGACTCGGCTCTTGGTTACAAACAGGATAGGCCAGATCCAAGGTTTTCTGACTCTCGTACAGTTACAACATATTCTGTTGGTAAACTGTGTAAACAGTGGTTGCAGCACTCTTCATTAGATTCTGTAAAACAACATTTATCTCTCCTATCAGGCAACATTGATCTGTCCGATTTTGCTCTAGGGCCTCGGGGTCCTAAACCTAAAAGATTTATTTATGAGACTTACAATGAACTCTGGAAGCTTTCGCAAATTGAAGCTGCTTCCCGCCTATGGGAAATCAATCAGGCAAATCTAGAAAAAGTGCTCGCTGTTGTTGACAATAGTATTAATACCCTGTCGTCCCACATTTACACATTATAGAATATTGTTTCATCTGTTGTTGATATTGTACAAGATGATGTGTCTGTGTTATATCATGTTCAGAATCAATTGCGTTCAGTAATGCAGTTTGCGTGGACGTTGCAAACATTGAAAATGGGCAAAGTTCCATGGCATTTTTTGAACACTTCTGCCTTGTTCTTGCCATTTTGTAGCGTGGATTGTGGCCTCATTGTCTACATTGCTAAGTTAGCTTAGGCCTGGCTGCCATGATGCCTTTTTTGCACACGTTACTCTATGACTTTGTTTTTCCAGACTCTGCTTGTGCCCGGATATATTAGAACTGTCTGCCTTTTTGAATTTCACCTTTTCTCATGTTCCCTGTGGGTTTCGTCTGCACACCATGTACAAGGTCGAAAAACAACGTCCCTTGTTATTGCTGATCTGGTCAGCCCCTCGCACTTAGACATAACACGAAATACAGCTGCACTGGAGAAATCCGTGTGCTTTTAATATTCAATCAGTCAATCAATCAATCAGGAGTTTGTTAAAGCGCGACTACTCACCTGTAAGGGTCTCAAGGCGCTAGGGGTGGGGGGGTGCAGGTTCCATTCCATCAAGGAGGGGGTCTGTCGAAGAGCCAGGTTTTGAGGTTTCTTGCGGAGATGGGCAGCGATGTTGTCTGTCTGAGGTGGAGCGGAAGGGCGTTCCATGCTTTGGCCGCGAGGAAGGAGAAGGAGCGGCCTCCCGATCTGGTCTTTCTGGTGCGGGTGACCAATGGCGTAGGAGAGCTGGGCTGATCATAGGGTCCATTGGGGTGCGTGGAATGTGAGTCGGCTGTTCAGGTATGCTGGTCCGGTGCCGTGGAGGGCCTTGTGTGCGTGGGTGAGCATCTTAAAGGTGATTCTCTCCTCAACGGGGAGCCAGTGGAGTGTGCGCAGGTGCTGGGAGATGTGGCAGTGTTTTGGCAGGTTGAGGACCAGTCTTGCAGCGGCATTCTGGATGTTCTGTAGCTTCCGGATGAGGTTTTTGTTTATTCCGGCGTAGAGTGCGTTGCCGTAGTCGAGTCTGCTGGTGACCAGGGCGTGAGTGACTGTCTTTCGGTGTTCGAGGGGAATCCATTTGAAGGTCTTACGAAGGAGGCGGAGGGTGTGGAAGCAGGAAGACGAGACAGAGTTGATCTGGCGGTCCATTTTGAGCTCGGAGTCCAGGATGATTCCCAGGTTGCGTGCGTGGTCTGTGGGGGTTGGCGGGTTTCCGAGGGCGGGGGGCCACCAGGTGTCGCTCCAGGCATCGGGGTTTGGGCCCATGATGAGTACTTCTGTTTTGTTGGTGTTTAGTTGTAGGCAGCTGTTTTTCATCCATTTGGCGACGGCTTCCATGCCTTCTCGAAAGTTGCGTCTGGCGGTGTTGGGCTCGTTGGATAGGAAGAGGATGAGCTGGGTGTTGTCTGCATATGACACGATGTTGAGTCCGTAGGTTCTGATGATGGGGGCAAGTGGAGCCATGTAGACGTTGAAGAGCGTCCGGCTGAGGGAGGAGCCCTGGGGGACTCCGCAGGTGGTAGGTGTGGGGTCCGAGAGGAAAGGGGGGAGTCTGATCCGCTGCGTCCTGACGGAGAGGAAGGAGCAGATCCAGTCAAGGGCCTTGTCCTGGATTCCTGCGTCGTAGAGTCTGCGTATTAGGGTGCGGTGGGAGACTGTGTCGAACGCCGCTGATAGGTCGAGGAGGATGAGGGCTACTGTTTCTCCTTTGTCCAGTAGGGTGCGGATGTCATCTGTTGCGGCGAGGAGGGCGGTTTCCGTACTGTGGTTTTTTCTGAAGCCGAATTGGGAGGAGTCGAGGATGTTGTGTTCTTCAATGAATGTGGCGAGTTGGCTGTTGATGGCTTTCTCGATGACTTTCGCTGGGAACGGGAGCAGGGAGATGGGTCTGTAGTTTTTGAAGTCGGTGGGGTCCACTGAGGGTTTCTTTAGGAGGGGGTTGACCTCGGCGTATTTCCAGTCGTCGGGGAACGAGGCGGTCGCTAGGGAGCGGTTGATGGTGTGGCGGAGCATGGGTGTGATGGTGTTGGCGGCTCTGTTGAAGATGTGGTGGGGGCAGGGGTCCGTGTGGGCCCCTGAGTGGATTGACTTCATTGTCTTCAGTGTGTCTTCGGTGGTGAGGGCTGTCCAGTCATCAATCGCTGGTTTCCGGGTGTCGGGGGTGGTTGGTGAGGGTTCAGTGTGTTGGTTGACTTCGTCGAAGTTGTCGTAGATGCTCTTGATTTTGTGGTGGAAAAAGGTGCTGAGTTTGTCGCAGAGGTCTTGTGAGGGAGGGATGTCGGTAGACTCGCTGGTGGGTTGGGCGAACTCCTTGATGATGCTGAAGAGTTCCTTGCTGTTGTGCGCGTGGGTGGAGATTCTGTCTTCAATCGCTTTTTTCCTCGTTTCTCTGATGAGTTGATGGTGGGCGTTGGTGGCGGCTCTGAAGTTGTTGTGGGCTTCTGTGGATTTGGTGTTCCTCCAGGCCTTTTTGAGGCGGCGGCATGTACGTCTGGACTCTCGAAGTTCGGTGGTAAACCATCTGGCTTTCTTGGCGTGGGTATTGTTGTTTTTCTTGAGGGGGGCTATGGTGTTGGTGCTGTCCGAGATCCATCTATGCAGGGTTCGGGCTGCGGTGTTGGGGTCGTCGTTTTCCGCGATGGTTGGATTGGAGTTGTTGAGTGAGGAGGTGAGCTGGTCGTCGGTGATTTTGGTCCAGTCTCTTTGTGGAAGCAGGTGCTGGTGTCTGTGGATGGTGGGTGTTCTGAAGGTGAAGTGGACGCAACGATGGTCGGTCCATGGGAGTTCGGTGGTGTGGCTGAAGGTGATGGAGTTTCCTGTAGTGAAGAGGGGGTTGAGGGTGTGTCCTGCTGAGTGCGTGGGCTCGGTCACGATCTGGCAGAGTCCAATGTTGTGGAGGTTGTCCAGGAGGGATGTGGTGTTGGGGTCCAGTTGGTTGTCGAGGTGGAAGTTGAGGTCTCCCAGCAGGGTGTAGTTGGTGGATGCGATGGCCTGCGGGAGATAATGTGTGTGATGGAGTTGGCAAAGGGTCCGCGGGGTCCAGGGGGTCGGTAGATGAGGGTTCCTCGGAGGGTGGCGATGGGGCTGGCCAGTATCTTGAAGTGAAGGTGTTCCATCAGTTCTGTGGGCTCGTCAGGGAGTGTGCTCAGGCGGAGGCTGGATTTGTGGATGATGGCGATTCCTCCTCCTGGGCGGGTGGGGCGGTCCTTCCTGGAGATCTTGGATCCTTGGGGGATGGCGATGGCGATGTCCGGTCCCGAGGTGGTGTTGGTCCAGGTTTCGGTGAAGAACGCTATGTCCGGGGTGGTGCTGTCGAGGAGGTCCCAGATTTCTGTGGCGTGTTTGTGGAGGGATTGGACGTTGAGGAGGATGCATTGCAGGTTCTTCGGTTCGGTTGTGTTCTTGTGGGTGGGTTGTGCTGGATCCGTGTTCTTGGCGGTGCTGCAGGTGTGCCGGCAGCGGTGACAGCTGAAGGGTCCGTGGGTGTCGGCTGGTGATGCTAGCTTGCAGTTGTTGTTGCAGCCTGGGTTGAGTGCGTGGAGTGCTGCTGGGTCATAGCGTTGGCGGGGCGGAGGTCCAGGGTTCCTGGCGCTGGTCGCGGACGGGTCGCAGACGGGCGCAGACGGGCTTGCCTTTGACGCGCCTTCGGTGCACCAGCTGCGCGCCCGCTGCGCGGCCGCGCACTGGCCGCCATTAAGTAGGGGTCGGGGAGGGCTGGACAGCTGGGAGGCGGGAGCGGGGAGGGGAGCTGGATTGGGCCGGTCGCGCTGGGGGGTGGGGGCCGCGGGGGCAGCAGCGGCGGGGAAAGGTAAAGGGAGGAAATAAGGGATAAAGAAAAAAGGGAAAATAAGCAGAAATAAGGCACAAAAGAGCACAGATGCAGAAAAGTGCAGAAAGGTGAAAGATAAAAGAGGGTAGAAAAACGAGTGAAAACGAGTGAAAGAGCAGAGCGAGAGAAAGGGAAAATGAGCAGAAATAAGGCACAAAAGAGCAGAGATGCAGAAAAGTGCAGAAAGGTGAAAGATAGAAAGGGTAGAAAAACGAGTGAAAACGAGTGAAGGAGCAGAGTGAGAGGAAGGAGACAGAGGTCCACTGGACCACCAGGGATGAGGCGCAGGGAAACCTGCGGGTGGAGGAGGGCCTCGATCACCAACACTCAAGAGTGCAGGGGCACCTCACTTAATGGTGGAGCTGCGATTGTGATCTCCCTGTTGGTGGCACTTGGAGAAAAACCTTTCCAGGGAGAAGAGCTGTGCTTGTCTGATGATGTAAACCTTGCATCTAGATATTGAGGTATGGGGGTCCGCCTGACAAAGCCCAGAGGTTTCTAATAAACTAATTACTAGCACGGGGAGGGTGGTAAGGCTATTTAGCCCTATATCCACTGTCTTTATAAAATGCTGTCCCCGTTTGTATCCTATGGAATTGTAACCATGCTTACTATTTTATCGTTATGCATTATGCTGATAGTACTGGCACGTGTACTTTATCTTAGAGCACGATAGTTGAAATAAACATTTTAAACTATACTGTGTCTCTTATTACACACGTTGTGGACAAGTATGAGTGAGTAATGAAAGAGTGTTCTTGCTCCCGCGATTCCTGAGAGAGTCCGTGTTCTGGGATGTCTAATCATTGGTAGCTTCGCTGTAGTACTGAGAACGAATGAGACGCTAAAGCTAGTTGGATTGGGATTGTGGGTACTAAGGTGCATGGTTGGTACACCACTATACACCGAGGTCCTATTTTCCTGTGCATAGCTCTGTATATGTGCAGAATCCCCGCAACACCAGAGAGTCTGCGCGGGGAGGCGACTCTCCTCCCATTTAGGAAAAAACTTAAGACCATTCTGTTCACTGAGGCGTTTGGATAAGTTTACCCCAAGTTTTGCTCTATCTGCAAGTATCATGGCATCCCTGGGTTTATGGTTTGTAGCACTTAGAGACCGTTGGTGATTTGGCGCTTTACAAATATAAATTAACATAACATAACATATGACATTTAGGCATACCCAAGGCCTCCGGAATTATGCGATTGTGCGGCCACAGTGTTTTCGCACGATTATTGATCTGCTGCTTTTGCCACATAATCCATCATCTGCTACATAATCTGCAGATTTTAATTAAAAAAAAAGAAAATTCGACCTCAAACTGTTTAAAAAAGATACAAAAATGCAGAGGCACATGTTGCCATGCAGTGAAAGGCCCTTTATAAAGGTTGACTGGTCATCTTTCTGTTGCTTATTGCTATGCGTTGGTGTTAAATTGCCACTAATGAGGTGCAACCTATGCCCAGATAGTGTTAACAAGTGTAAAAATGACACAATAATTAAGTTAAAACGATCAGAAAATATGCTGCATAATTTGCCTTTTCTTGCCGCATACTTTAGTCAACCCTGCCACATAATTTGGTCTTCTCCTGCCGAATAATTCCAGTGGCCCTGGGTAAACCCCTGTCCGTGTGCTTTTCCACTTTAACATTTAGCTCTTTGCTATCATTTGCTCTGCTCACATGTGGCGTGGTCATCTCCAAGCATCTGTCCTCTGTCACCCAGATAACTCTCCTCTTTTCAGGTTGGAATGCAATGTTAGTTAGAGGAGCCCACGTGAAAGGAATTTTAGAGCTCCAGGGCAAATTATGTTTTACCTTTTGGATGTTCCCTTCTCCCTGGGGAAAGATTTTTGGACCTTTGTCTGTTGGTTAGCTCATGTCGCCATGTGCATTGGTACCATATGCCAACTGCCTGTAATAGCCTTAATGCATTACCAGCTTTCTTCTGTTTTGCCCCAGTCAAACATAGCTGACAAGTAGACCACAAAGTAATGGCACCCCAATGCCAGTACGTAGTGCCGTGGCTACACCAGACTTTGGAGCGAAAGACAACTGTGCTAATTCACCTCAATTCTATCTTCCATGATTCCTGGGCATTGTCTGTTTGTACTTTCAGCATAAAATGCTGTGAATACTGACCCGCACTAACCCAGCTGTTTTAGTACTTGGACCCCCGCTATTCTAGTAAGGCGTACACACGCCTCTGTTCGTGTACCATAAGTAGCACGCTTGTAATTCTACACCCCATCGACGTAAAGTACCCCACAGTACTCCATTAATGAATCCCTGACGAGGGTGCACCACAGCAGGTCCATTCAAAACTGATTTGCAGCATGTACATTTATGAGACTCTTGGTATGTAACAAAAACATTTTGTGCCGCAAGGCACATGGTTATTTAATTTAAAAAAAAAGAGTCCGTGACTCGCAGCAGTGTAATTGGTGACCTGCACACGTTCTTCAGGAGCTGTCTGCAGGGAAGGCTCCTCCGAATCTGCGTCACTGGGTCGAGCAGACATCTTTCGAATGGCGGAATCCTGCATCACTTCCGGGTCTTATTCACTTAGAGGCTTATTTACAAGCCCCTTGCGCCACCCGTGCGCCACTTTTCCCATGTTGAAAATGACGCAAAAATGGCGCAAAGGTGTATTGTGAGCCACAAATCATCTTCTCTTTTGGTGTTCTCAGCTGAAGTGCAGGGCCCTCTCCAGCAAAAGGCAAGGGGCAATGAGCACCGGCTGCTCCACCCTTTCGAGTGTAGTGTTAGGCAGACAACTTCTTTTTTTAAGGAAAAATTATGTTTTTATGCTAAAATGATGCTAATCGACACTAATGCAAGTTACTATCAACACTAACTTCCTCTAACTTAGTTCTTCAGATTCTCTCTCCTAGGTGTCCCAAATGTTGGCGTGTGTAATAAACCTACACACACTCATTCCCAAGGAATACCAGACCTATGGATAGTCATTCAGACACACAGATGACCCTGGATACACCCATGCATGTACACAGACCGACATACATACAGGCACTGTCCCGATGCATGAACGCACCCACAAAGACCTATAATTAGACAGACATCAGTAAGTAGGAGAACATTAGATAGAACGATAAGCAATTGGCAGACATGGGATAGACAGACAGATAAAGGGACAGGTGGATACTGGCTTCATGTCTGCTTAATCCTGACCCTGCTGTGGAGCAACTCCAATTAAAGGTAGGGAACAGAATAGAGAGTCAGAACCCATTCAATCCTTGGCATCTCTTTGGAGAAATGCTTCCTAATATGTAATAAAATACCTCGGTCTTCATGCCCACTAAGTGGTCAAACTGCAAAAAAGAAAATCACAGGGGGGTTAGATACCCCCTAGAGAAAAGCAAACCACAGCACACTAACATTCCCTGGTTTCAAAAGTGTTTTTTTCAAAACAAAATAATGGCGCTGTCACCTAGTCCAGTTGACTGCATTTATTGGTGAGTTTAACATTCATATATGGGTTGCGGAGTATCCTGCTACTCGCCGAAAAAGCACTTCAACACCTCATCAGGGGTCGCAAGCGATATATAAATGCAAACCTTTTTACCTTTTCTACCCCTTCGCTATCCTTCTCAATCCAAATAACTGACTAACATATCCACCACTCAAAATACTTGCATAGTTCACTATACTAATTCACCACTAACACTGTATGGGTTCCAGAGTAGTGTGCCACTCACCGAAAAAAGGACTTCAACACCCCATCAGGGGTAGCAAGCGCTATATAAATGCAAACCTTTTTTCCCCTCTCTATCCCTCCACTAACCTTCTCAATCCAAATAACTAACATATCCGCCACTCAAATTACTTTAATACTTTCACTATACTAATTCACTATTAATCCTTTATAGGTTCCGAAGTAACGGGCTACTCGCCGAAAAAGTGCTTCAACACCCCATCAAGTGTAGCAAGCGCTATATAAATGCAAACATTTTTCCTCTTTTCTATCCCTCCACTATCCTTCTCAATCCAAATAGCTGACTAACATATCCACCACTCAAATTACTTTCATATTTTTCACTATACTAATTCACCACTAATCCTTTATGGGTTCTGGAGTAGAATGCTACTCGCCGAAAAAGCACTTTGACGCCTCGTCAGGGGTAGTAGCGCTATATAAATGCAATTAAAATAGCGGCCAGTGCATTCCTCTCTAACTTGATTATTATGGCTGCTTTTAAGTGACCCTTTTCCCCCAGGATATACCTTGGATAAACAAATACAGATACATGTCTAATTTACCAAGGTGGATTAAACAAACCCCTGAGAACCTTCCTAATTTCTATTATGGTTCAGAACAGACCAGAAGACATGTTCCCATCGCCCTGTGTGTACCCTTTTTAACCCGCACAGTATCCCTGGTTTTATTAGCTTTTTACTATTTATGCCAGACTTCGGTGCATATCTAAATGAACACACTGCTTTATGGAGAATGGTGGTGGTGGTGTTACTCTAGGGACTGGTAAAAAAGACAAGGGTGTGAAAATTAACAGACACTTGTGATCATCGAAAGGATATGTTTTCTCTATCATGTGATAGTTTAACCTTTGATGTGTGAAATACCATTCTCGTAGTAGTCTGTAAAATGCTCAAGAAGGCCCAATATGGCATATTTGATTCTTGTAAGACAGCAACAACACAGAGCAAGGACGGCTTTGGCACTGGTGGCACCCAGTGCGGTAATCAGCCCCCCACAAATTACTTCACTACCATGCACCACCAGTGTCCCCCATCTCTCCATATCCTCTCTCTCACATGCATTTTATTTGTTTTATAGTGCTACTCATACCAGAGTAGGGTGTCGTATCAGTTTACATCACACACACATCATACAGAGCCAATAATTCATATGTGTGTAAATTATTTATGTTTTATATTGAATAATGCCTTTTTGTGTGCTTTTATGGCCTTTAAAGCCAAAATAAAGCTGCATTGATTTGTGTAAATCAGTCTATACCAAATGTACATTTTAAGAGTGTTTTGTCTGGAGAAGCACAAATTCAGGATTTAACACATACCATGATGTTTGGCTCTACTCATGAGAATGCATTTCTACCCAAGTGAACCCTTTTTGCAAAATTAAAATAATAAAATACTGGGGAAAAAACATAACTTTCAAACTATAGCATGCAGTTTGCATACAGCTCTTTAATAGCAGTTCATAGCTTACTGTGCTGTATTCAGGTTGTAACTTATCAACTGGAAGTTACAAAAGGACCTCTGTTACAAAAACAGTAACCTTCTGAGCAATCCACATATAATACAGTTCGGTAATTTTCATGGTACACGTTCTTTGCAGCAGACATTAACTCTGTGCGCTACTTTGTCATGAGTGGAAACTGCCACTAAACTAAACTCCGATCTCTCCCCAGCAGTAGCACTAATCATTAGAGTTATCTTGATATTTTTATTGTTGCCTGAAAACTGCTGAACACAAGGAAATCTGCAGCATGTGCTTTTTAAACCTGTGTTTTTTCTTAACACAGATCAGCACCAGGTGTACCTGCGCTGGTCGCACCTCCCTAAAGCCGGCACTCACACAAAGGGGCTTATTTATGAGTATCTGTATCTCCTTGCGACATGATGCGTCATACTGTAAATATGACGCATCATTGGTGTCGCAAGGAGGGCGCAATGAAAAGTGACGCATCGCTGTTTTCACGCAGCGATGCGTCACTTTTCATAAATAAGCCCCAAAGTGTACAACTCCCCATTCAAATAATGTCCTAAGTAAATCAGACCATTTCCACATTACTACTACTTATAAAGGGTACACAGTGTGCAGCAATTGTATAGCTCTTCAATTCCTGGTGGCACAGCACACTGGATAATGTGCTACATGGCAAAACAATTATAAGGTCCCAAAGGCGAGACCTTTTGGCTATGGCAATGCTTGTTTTTAATATGTATTAAAAATCGAATTCAATGGTGAAATTAGATTTTTGACAAATACACAGAAAATGTAACTTTTAGAAAAGCAGATTTTTCCTGTCTGATGCTTCAGTAGGCTGACCTCCCTGCCTGTGGCTTGGACCTTCTGGCATGATGAGTGTGAGGTATGTGACTCAGCTTATCTCAAGAAATGCAATTGGGAGGATTCAGGAATTTCATTAATTTGCAAGGACCAGGGTGAGGCCTGTCTGTTTAAAAGTAAGTAATTAATGGGACCTGAAGAAGAGGTGACTGGCTATATATTTCCAGTGAGAGGATGGCTCCCCAGAAACTGTTTGATGTGGGCAAGCACCAAGGGATTGCTTATTAGCCTAGACATATGCCTGGGTGGGCCAGCATCCTCCTCCAGGGGTAGAAAGGATCTGCTATGTTGGGTTCATCTGTGAATAATGCACTGTGGGTTACAGGAAAGCAAGCTGGATGAGCTGATAAAAAGGGATCTTTGCTCTTGGGACCATTTTACCCATTGGATATGGAGTGTTCAGGTGAAAAGGCTGAACCTGCTCCAAATTCTACCCAAGACTAAGAAGTGGACTGCAAGAGTCCTATGTGGCTACTTGGACATTAAAAACTGCAAGCGCCTTTTTCAGTAGCAGTAGCAGTAGCAAGTGGATACTGACTGGAATACGCTAATGGCCTGCACTGGAGTGAGTCTTGGACAATAAGGCATTTAGAAGACATGCAATTTTTCTCTGCCTGATTTAGAATAGGTAGGTTTTCCCATTCGCAGTTTTTACAGATGTAAACATTGTTTGGAGCTTTGACTAAAGCACTATCCAGTGGCCTCCTTCCATGTCTTGTTGATAGGGGTAGTAACAAATTGTTCCCCTGCCAGTAAAAAGCCTTCCCCTTCCCTCCCCATCTCACCCAACACCCCTCTCACACCCTCCACCCTGATCCACAAGTCCCCACACTCATAGCTGTTGGTAAATGTATATCTTAAAATCCAACATAATTGGGAATTCTGTGTTGTTTTCTGACTAACACAGTAATCCCCTTTCCCGCTTTACTTGTGATTGCACAGTACTGCTGTGGATTTACTGCATGATAATGGCAATATTGCTTATGATTTAATCATCACCCCAGCACCACACAACTTGTAATCAAGTCCTAAGTGCTGTCCCTGAGGTTCTGCTTCATAGAGAAGAAAATTAGGTACTCAAAACATTTTCAACCTCTGGAGGACCAAGACTAACCAACCAAGGATACCCACCCATGAGGCGACCTCAGTGGGCAGTGGTCAGGTCGGCCCCTCTCTGAACTTTTTTCTGCAAAAAAAAGACTTCAGTTGACACTTGCAGCTACGGTAGAGATATTTGGTGCATCCTGCACAGGCCCTCTTTCAAATTAAACTTGTCTTAGTGGAGGTTGTAGAGCTTCAATAATGAGATAAACGGCATGAATTAGAGTTTGCAGATGGGAAACTGTCATAATGTGATGGATATCATATCCTGCTTACTAAAGTGCATTATATCTTGTGAAAGAGTAACCCGTCCATCAAACTCGGAATCAAGTCCTATATTTGAATGTAGAAATAGACATAAGGAGAAGGCGAGAAAGTATCCAGCTGGCAAAGGGACTTGGGTGGGTATGAAATCTGAATTTTTCTGTTTAGAGTGCTTCCTGTCAAAAATAATATCTCCAGCTGGACATTATCCAGTGCATATACAGCTTCAAGAGGACCAGCCTTCAAACTTGACCCACAGGCAGATTTCTATTTCCAGACAAAAGACTAAGGGACAGATTTAAATTGTGGCAGGTGGCTCATTTCTCCACTGATGTGACAAACTAAAATATTCCATTTCCCAGACGTAGATGCTGCCTACTGGATTTAGAAATGACAACCAAGCACGTGGTCATTTCTAAAACATTGCCAGTCACCACAGTCATGGTGGTTCCTGTCAATGCCTTTTGCAGTTTGGTGCAGGGCTCTGTCCACATGATGGAGACTTGCACCAAACTTTTTTATTTTTTATTCACAAAAAGAAAATTATTTTTTAAAATAAAAAAAATAATACCCTCACCGCCAGGGTTGCCTGGCGGTGATAAACAGTAAAAAACAGATATATGTCCGACCATCCTAATCAGATAGACAGACATATAGCCAAATTCTCCAATGGCCCATACTCCATTAAGCTGTGGGAGAAGTTTGGCCAGGGCGGTGAAGAAGTAGTCACTGCCATGGCCAAACTATGACCTTCCCACATCTAAATTGGGTGGGCTGACCACTAAATTGGCGGAAAGGGAGCACTGTTGTCTTTGCAACAGAGTTCCCTGTCCTTCAACATATAAATCAGGCTTAGGCCAGAGGGCAAACTTTTAGGCTGATTTCAATGGAGTGCCCTCTTCTCTAATATATAAGTAGAGCTCTTGGCCTGAAGGCAAGCTTTTTGACTGAGTTCACCCAATAGGGATAGCCAGTATCGTGGTCCACATCAACTGGTGTCTAGGACCCGATGTACCACAACCATAGATGCAATGCTGCGTCTTGTCACTTTTTAGCTTAATAACTTTAAAAATCTGCACTTACACTGTCTAAGAATGGACTTAAACACTATAGGGGTACAGGGCTCATCCCTCTGTACCATCACCTTATGGCTAGTGCACCCTGCTAGAAGGGTGACATACCTAGGCCTTAGGCAGTGGATTGCGGGCATGGAATTCAGGGATGTGTGCCATGTCGACTCTTCACTTTTTTCTGCACCAAAACACGCAGCCTGCAGTGGCAGTGTGTGTGTGTTGAGGTGCAGGGCCTCTAAGGGTGGCATAATAGGTGCTGCAGCCCTTAGAGGCCTTCCCTGATCACAGTGCCCTTGCTATCCATTGTACCTTTAACAATGGGCTTACCTGTGGCCAGGGATGTGCCAATTGTGGATACAAATGTACAGTCTTTGGAAAGAACACAGGCCCTGGGAACCTGATTGGCAGGGACCCAGGGCACATCAAGTAAGGTTGCTTTAGATGTCAGGCTAAAGGTGTGGGGTAACCAAGCAAATAGTGGGACTTTCCTACACTACTGCCCCCCCCCAATGAAAGAGGATGTGAGTAACCTTTCCCTAGAGAGTCTTCATTGTCTAAGTGGAAAAATCTGGAAAGGCCATCTGCGTTGTTATGAGCAGTCCCAGGTCTATGTTCTACTGTAAAGTCCATTCCGTGTAGGGATATGGACCACCTCAAACGTTTTGTGTTTTCTCCTTTCATCTGCGTTATCCATCTGAGAGGTATGTGGTCAGTTTGAACGAGGAAGTGAGCACCAAACAGGTTTGGCCTCAGCTTCTTCAGGGACCAAACCACAGCAAAGACCTCCCTCTCAACAGCATTCCAACGCTGCTCTGTGGGGAGTAGCCTACTGCCAGTCAAAGCAACAGGTTGGTCTTGTTCATCATCATTTGTCTGGGATAGGATCGCTCCTATCCCTAGCTCAGATGCATCAGTCTGCACCATAAACTGCTTGGAGTAATCTGGAGCCTTGAGAATAGGTGCTGAGCACATTGCCTCTTTTTGGGTGTCAAAAGCCTTTTGGCAGCCAACTATCCAGTTCACTTTCTTGGGCCTCTTGTTGGAGGTGAATTCTGTGAGAGGAGTCACAATGGACCCATATCCCTTCACAAACCTCCTACAGTACCCAGTCAAGCCAAGGAATACCTTGACTTGGGGCTGGGTTGTTGGAACTTCCCAATCCAGAATGGTCTGGATTTTGGGTTGAAGGGGTTGGACTTGGCCTCCACCTACAAGGTGGCCCAAGTACATAACAGTTCCTTGCCATATCTGGCACTTGGATGCCTTGATAGTTAGGTCTGCAGCTTGCAGGGCCTATACAACCTTCCCCAGGTGAACCATGTGATCCTGCCAGGAAGAGCTAAACACAGCAATATCATCAAGATAAGCTGCATTGAAGCCTCCCAACCCAGCAAGGACTTGATTCACCAACCTTTGGAAGGTGGCAGGGGCATTCTTTAGACCAAAGGGCATTACAGTAAACTGGAAGTGCCCATCAGGTATGGAGATTGCTGTCTTTTCTTTTGCTCCAGGGGCCATGCCAATCTGCCAGTACCCTGCAGTTGAGTCAAAGGTACTTAAGTATTTGGCAGCCCCCAACTTATCTGTCAGGTCATCAGCCCTGGGGATGGGGTGTGCATCTGTCTTGGTGACAGCATTAAGGCCTCTGTAGTCCACACAAAACCTCATTCGTCTCTTTCCACTCTGTGGATGAGGTTTGGGGACTAGGACCACTGGGCTGGCCCAGGGACTCATAGAAGGCTCAATGACCCCCCAACTCCAGCATCTTGCTGACTTCAGCTTTGATGCTTTCCTTGACTTGGTCAGACTGGTGATAGATCTTTGTTTTGACAGGTAAGCTGTCTCCATTGTCCACATCATGGGTACACCAGGGTGTCTGACCAGGGTGATAAGGAAAAGAGCTGTGCATACTGTTGCAGAACATGTCTGCAGTCAGCTTGCTGTTGGGCAGAGAGGGTGTATGAGTAGACAACTCCATCCACTGACCCATCTTGGGGGCTGTAAGACAAGAGGTCAGGGAGAGGTTCACTCTCTTTCTCCTGATCCTCATCAGTAACCATCAGCATGGTTACTTCAACCCTGTCAAAATAGAGTTTGAGGCGGTTCACATATATCGCCCTTTTGGGGGACCTGCTAGTGCCTAGGTCTACCAAGTAGGTGGCCTCACTCTTTTTCTCCAGGATAGGGTAAGGGCCACTCCATTTGTCCTGGAGGGCCTTTGGTGCTACTGGTTCCAAAACCCATACCTGTTTCCCTGGTTGGAATAGTACTAGTGCTGCCTTTTGGTCATACCAGAGCTTCTGGAGCTCCTGGCTGGCCTCAAGGTGCTTGGATGCTTTTTGCATGTACTCTGCCATCCTGCAAAGAAGGCCTAGTACATAGTCCATCACGACTTGCTTTGGTACATGATGGGGTCCCAATCTTCCCTCACAAGTGAGAGTGGTCCCTTGGCAGGGGGGCCAAACAGAAGTTCAAAGGGTGAAAACCATACTCCCTTCGGAGGTACCTCTCTGTAGGCAAAACGTAGGTAGGGTAACAGACCATCCCATCTCTTTTTGAGTTTTTCAGAGAGTCCTATTATCATGCCTTTCAATGTCTTGTTAAATCTTTCAACAAGGCCATTTGGGGGTGGTAAGGTAAACCTGTAGATTACTCCACACTCATCCCACATGTTTTTTTTAAGTATGCAGACATAAAGTTGGCACCTCGGTCTGATAATACCTCCTTAGGAAACCCTGCCCTGGTGAAGACACCAATGAGGGCCTTGGCTACCACAGGGGCTGTAGTAGTCCTAAGGGGAATGGCTTCAGGATACCTAGTAGCATGATCCACTACTACTAGTATACATTTGTTTCCTGAGGCTGTGGGAGGTTCAAGTGGACCCATTATATCCACTCCTACCCTCTCCAAGGGAACCCCAACCACTGGTCGTGGGATTAAGGGGGCATTTGGGTACCCTCCTGTCTTGCCACTGGCTTGACAGGTGACACAGGAGCTTATAAACTCCTTCACTTTTTGGGATATCTGGGGCCAATAAAAGTGAGTGACCAATCTTTCCCAAGTTTTGGTCTGGCCCAGACGCCCAGCTAGGGGGATGGCATGTGCTAAATTGAGTAGGAACTCCCTAAACAGCTGAGGCACTACCACTCTCCTAGTGGCTCTAGGTTTGGGGTCTCTGGCCATAGTGTATAGGAGCCTTTCCTCCCAATTGACTTTGTGGGAGCCATTTACATCTCCTTGTTCTGTGCAACAGCTTGCTGCCTCAGGCCTTCAAGATTGGGGCAGACCTGCAGCCCAAGGCACAGCTGTTCCCTAGAGGGTCACCCTGGTCCTAAGATCTCTACCTCACAAGGTTCAAGCTCCATGGGCTCAGTTGCCTCCAGGGCTGACAAGTCCCCTCCCTGAGGAGAGAGGTCCTGAACTTTTTGCTGTAGGAAGCTGTTTCACCAGTCTTCCTACCTTTTCTCTTGGAAGGTTGGGCCATCATTTCAAGCTCCGGTCCTCCTTTTCACCCTGTGCTAGGCATTGTGCTCTGGTTTTCACATACACTATCTCAGGGATTTGCAGCATGGCTGCATGTGTCTTCCTTCCTACCTCACCCATGCTGAGGTCTCCAGATCATTCCCAAGCAGACAGGCAGCTGTGAGCTTTGGGGAGACCACAACCTGTTTCAGGCCAATAACTCCCCCCCAGTCTAATATTACCATAGCCATGGCATGGTTAGTGGTGACACTGTCAGCATTGGTAACTGGATAGGTTTTTCCAGTTAGGTATTGCTCTGGGGAAACCAGTGTGTCTCTCATCATAGCGACACTGGCACCTGTATCCCTCAGGGCTTCTATCTTAGTCCCATTCACTAATGGTACTGCAGGTAGTTCACTAAATTACGGGCCAGACAGCCAAAGTCTGGCCTCCATCCCATTGCTCTGGACATACTATTGATCCCATCTGGAGATTTGCCATACCAGTAGGTACTGGTGGGGGTCTAGGAGCTGGTTTGTTGGGACAGGCAGCATCTCCAGTTTGTTGTTTCTTCTAGTTACAGTTGAAACACCAGGCCTTTGCAGGATCAAAATGTTTCTCCTTGTACCCACTAGTGGGCTGGGAAGAGTTCTTGGCCCCACCCCCTTGACCAGGATTTTGGGGGCCTTTATAATACTCTTGTGTTCTATCTTTGGGTTTCTCACCCTCTTGCCCCTGGGGAGGCTGTGTGACCCCTTTCTTTTGGTCACCCCCAGTGGTTGTCTTGGTTACCCTTGTCTTGACCAAGTGGTCCGCCTTATTTCCCAATTCTTGGGGAGAAATTGGACCTAGGTCTACCAGATGCTGATGCAACTTTTCATTGATGCAGTTACTTAAAATATGTTCTTTCATAAAGAAATTGTAAAGACCCTCATAATCTTGCACTTTACTTCCAGTCAACCAGCCACCTAGTGTCTTTACTGAGTAGATTACAAATTCCACCCAGGACTGACTCTTGGATTTCTGAGCTCCCTAAATTTAATTCTGTACTCCTCAGTAGTGAGTCCAAATACCTCAATCAGGGTGCCCTTCATGAGTTCATAGGACTCTGCTTCTGCCCCACTAAGGGTCAGGAGTGCCCCCCAGTGAGGTTTCCTCACTTTTCTGGCTTCACAAGACCGCTCAAAGGCTGAGAACCATTTGGCGAAGTCATCACCATCCTCAAATTTAGGGACAATCCCTTTGGGATTTTAGGTTCATAGGATCCTTCTTTCTCCAAACTGTTTAAATTGCTGCCACCATTGATAATTCCCAGGCCCATCTCTGCTCTCTCTTTTTCTAGAGCTAGGAGCCTAGTCTGTAGGTCTAGCGTTTTGTAATCCATACTAAAAGGAGATCCTCCTCAGTGAGGTTGTCCTCACTGTTTGATATGGAGTTGGCCCTACCTCTGTAGGAGCCAGCCCCTGTACCTCTTGTGTGCGGAGGGTCGTACACAAAGTTCCCTACATCCCTAAGTGGTTGAGGGGGTTGGTCTAAGACTTTGTCTTCTCCACTACTTTCCACATGTTCTTGAAGGTCTTCACCTTCTTCTGTGGGGTGGTCCCTTGCATGCTCTGCCAGGAACTCCTGGAATTGTCTTCTTGTAGGGTTGGACCTAGTTCTTATTTGCTTGACTTTGCAGAGAAGCCTTAACTCCCTGACCTCTAGGTTGGAGTAAGGGGTGAGGTTGAGCTCCTCAGCTATATTCCCTGGATTGCTCATTATTTTTCTAAAGTGTTTTTTATTTTTGGAAGACCTACACTAACAGTTCTAGATACTCCCCCCTAACTTCAGTGACTTTTACTTTTCTAAAAAATGCTACAGGGACTTAACACAAGGCCCTAACAAGACTTTTAGGGGCATATTCACAAGGACTTATTGCTGAGTTATCAGCACTTTAGTGCATCAAAAGTGGAGATAGATTTATCGCCCCATTCACAAGCGGGTGCAACTGCAGACATCGCCAGTATTCCTGCAATAACTGCCATAAATGTTATCCCCACGTGTGACACCACCAACTAACCCTAATGAGATGCAGAGTAGGCGTTCCTGTGCAAAAACACACGAAAACGCCACTACACCACTTTCACAACGAACAGCCAGATCTGCGATGCGAAACAAAAACAGGCGATAAGCCGCGGTAGCAGCAGGGATTTAACACCTGCCTTCTGCTGGTGTTAAGCAGGACGACTACCAGCAGTATGAAAGGGAGCCCAGCCCAGAGCCACATCTGAAGACCCACAGATGCCACAGAGCCAATGATCATGCAGCTTGGAGACCCAAGAGGGCCATAACACCCACCGCCATCACTCCCAGGCCCCCCCCCGGACCACCCCCCCGCCAGACAAACACATACCGTGCACAACACAAGAGCCACAAAAAGCACATGATGTCGCACAATGACCAAAAGAAACACACATTTGTGGTCAGAAGAACGAGAAACAGTCACTCATCATTGAAGTAACAACCAAAAACTTTATTGAAATACAACAAAAAACACCAATGCGGAAGACTCCTGTCGGGTCTGTCTGGGACAATCTTGGTGTCACTGCCTGGAAAATAAAACACAAAATCAGAACGTGTGTCATGCGTACATCAAAGGTGCGAGACACAGAGAAACAGAGAATGAAAGAAGGGCAGAGAGAGAAAGAGAGAGAGAAAGAAAGAAAGGGAGACGGAGAGAGACAGGAAGAGAGGGAGAGAGAGTGAGAGAGAGAGAAGGAAAGGAAGGGAGGGAGAGAGAGAAGGAAAGGAAGGGAGAGAGAGAGAGAAGGAAAGGAAGGGAGAGAGAGAGAGAGAAGGAAAGGAAGGGAGAGAAGGGGGGACACTGTCGCCCCCGCGCACTCAGGCACCACTGCTCACCTGCTGCCACCGGTGTGTCTCCAACCACGTGCCGGCATACACTGCAAGCCACCAGGTATGCAATCTGTAATCGAGGCCATAGTCAATCATGGCAGAGTCCATCTCACTGCACACGGCAACAACGCCTGTCCGTCCCTGTGCACACATGCAGCCGTACCCTACCCCCTCCCGCTGGCAAGTGCTGGCTGTCCGCCCTTGTGCACCCAGGCCCCACTGCTCACCTGCCGCCAACGGTGTGTCCACCAGTGGGCATACCACGTGCCCATGCAAGCTCCAGGCCCCGGTCCCGCCACCATGGCATGCTCCACATCATGCGGACCCGCACCGCGGCCCAGCAGGTCCCACACATGACCCTGAGTCCTGAGGCATCAATGGCAGAGACCACATCAGTGCACACGTCATCATCGCAGGCTGCACACCCGCTCAGCAATTTCAGTGCCACTAACCCTGTGCAACCCCAGTCAGCACCACGTGGTGGTAGGCCCATGACGGCCGCAAAGCTTCGGGTGCCACTAACCCTGTGCAACGCCAGCTAGCGCCACGTGGTGGTAGGCCTATGACGGCCGCAAGGCTTTGGGTGCCACTAACCCAGTGCAACCCCAGTCAGCGCCACGTGGTGGTAGGCCCGTGATGGACGCAAGGCTTCGGGTGCCACTAACCCTGTGCACAACAACTCATGGGCCCTTTATGATTGAGAACCGTGGAACGCCTGTCATCCAGTCATCTCCGACAGTGGGGAATGTGACGTGGTCGGCCCCTTATATTCTTAGGGTCACATGGCCTGTGACGCCTGTGCCGGATGGGTGTGGTGTGTGTGCAAGCCTACCCTCAGGGAGTGGCCGTGACATGCTGACAATTAGACCAGTGACCTGCAGACCTCTAGCGTGTAAACCTGCGACATGTAGCTATGTGCCCCCCCCTCGGAGCGTAAGCGGAGTGGTCTGGCCTGGCATACGCAGGACCAGCGCAGGGCTTGCAACAATGACTCGGGGGCTCTGGGCGTGGTTCAGTCCATGTCCGGACAAGGAAGTGACTACTGCGTGTGTCCCTGTTGTAGTGTATATGGCACCCGGAACGCAATCGGCAATGTAGCACACTGTGACTGGAATCCCACTAGATGAGCATCATTGACGTTAGGGGGAATCACTGACCCTACATTCATCCACACATTTATACTTGAATGATGACAGACATGACACAGCAGTGCGTTTGTGAATGTTTAATACACATCCAGTGGAGTTTGGCAGCTGGAGCAGTACAGGGCCATGCCAACCCCACTTCACAATATGGGCCCGTGGAGGGCCAGCCAGAGTCCATCGGGGAATGACAAGTACAGCGGAAGAGGAAGAGTACAGTCCGCAGTCTGGTCGCCGTGTCATTGGTCACCAAACAGGATATGGCAGTCCATGTCGCGGTCCAAGGTGAGTGCCACAGAGTGTATCGGAGGTCAGTGGAAGGTTATGGGGCCATGTGCGGCACCAAGGAGCAACAGGCCAGGTGGTGGAAATGAATGCTAGTGCCTCCTTCTGATCTCAAACCCATCCATGTCCTCGGATGTGTGACCTGCCTCACTTGTGGGTGGTGCAGATCCGGCTGCAGCACTGTGTGGCAGTGACACATCAGGGCCCAGAGGTGGATTGTCGGCCGCACTGTGTGGCAGTAACACACCAGGGGGCGGAGATGTGGATGGTGTAGGAGCAGCAGCATTCATCTGCGCCACGCCTTGTGGCAGCAATGCCATGATGAAGATCTGCAGGGCATGGTAGATCCCAGCTATATTCTGCTGATGTGCAGCAGTGGCTGCCATCCTTTCTGCCTCCATCCGCACCATGTCCTCCATGAGCCTCCGCATGTGTGCCAGCTCACGGCTGAGATCGCTGGAGCCACTCTGAGCGAACAGGTGTTCTTGTCTCCGAGTCATGACTCCAGCAATGTCAGCCAGGGCTCGTTGGAGACCATGGAGCGGCCTGTGGGTGTCTGTTAGGGACTGGAGGTGGTCCCTGATGGGACTCAGACACCCATGGATGGCATCAAGTTTGGTAGCCATGAGGTCGAACCCCACCCGCACCTGCTTAGCCATCTCCCTCTGGCCCTCCAATACACGGCGTTGGAAGGCCATGTGATGTTCGTGGGGGTCTTGGGAGACAGCCGGGGTTGTGGGTGCCTCCTGCTAGGTGGTTTGTGGAGTGGGTGGGGTCTACTTGATGCAGCTGGGCTGCCCTGATCCTGGAGGTGAGTTGCAGATGATGTCAATGATGTCTTGGAGGGCTTCGGTGTCGATTCTGGGGGTGTCCTCCTCATCATCAGTGAAGAGTGGCTGGGACTGCTCTGCAGGAGGTGTTGACAGTGCCTCTGCAATGTGAAGGGGAGATGCTGTATTACAATATGTCCACATGTATGTAGCCGCATGGTACATGTTCACATTCAGACAGCAGGGCAATGTACATTGTGACAGTTTGTAGATCAGGGCCATGATCCAGAGTCATTGTGGGTGTGCACTGTGCTCTGCTTTATTGTGCATGTGTGTCATTGTGACCATCTCCCCCGTCCCCCCAGTACCTGGTGGTTACTCACCCTGTTGCTGTTGTGTTGTGTCATGTCGAGCAGTGTCCGCTCCCCTAACTCCTCCACGGTCTCCACAATGATGACTGTCGACACCAGCTCCTCCATGTCATCCAGCTCCAGCTGTGGCACTGGACTCCCACCTCCAGTCTGCATTGCTGCCTTCTGGTTGCCTGCGAGTTTCTCCTTGGTTTTGCGCTTGATGTCAATACATCGCCTCTTGACCTCGTCCATTGACCTCTTGTGCTCTCCGACGGCATTCACCTTGTCCACGATGGACCGCCATATTCCATTTTTGGTGCCCAATGACACGTTGGAGGTGACGAACAGTTCTTGATGGTGTTCCATCACCTCCGTGACCAGGATCCTATTCTCCTGCGGACTGAATCACCTCTTCCTCTTCTTCTTGTCCTTGCCCTTCCCTGTCCCTGAGGTCCCAGGCTGGTCGTCCGGGGTGCTTGTGGGGTTCCGCTCGTCCTCTGCGCCTGCTCCGGCTGCCTCCATGGTGCTTCAGTGTTGGATATTTTGTGTTTGTTGTTTTTTTCTACTTTTGTAGGGATTTTCCCGCCTGCCGTGTGTGTATTGCAGGCCTGGCGCTGCTTATCGCTGATTTGCTCATCGCGGTTTGGGCCATCGCATGTTTTTCCGCGTTGGGGTTTGTGTTTTTATCACCGTCGCGGTGGTTGTATCGCGGACATTATCCGCGTTTTCGGAAACTATTGCATGGTACCGCCGTGTTGTGAATTTCACGTTAACACGGGGTTATTTTCCTGCGATAGACTGCGATGTGTAAAGTTGCATTAGCCTTTTTTGGCGATGAATAGTGCACAATCTTGTGAATATACCCATTAGAAATTTGGAAAAATAGTCAATTCAGAAAAAATGATTTGTACTGAAGACAATTTTTGGATTCTTGTCATGTGATCAGAGGTTGACTAAGTTAGTCCAAAAAATGCAAGGCTTTACATCCCATGGCTGATCCACCAATGTAGGAGGCTGGCTCTGTATACACTGTACCAAAAATTAGTTATGGTGTGTACAGAGTGCAGGGAGTCCCCAGAGGTATAGTAGAGGCAAAATTAGGTAAGTACTAACAGCTTGCTTTGTGGTAGAGTGGGAGAGCAGTTAGGCTTATCCAGAGGGTGTGTTAAGCATGTATTGTATTCACTCAAACAAGGACACTCAGAGACAGAATCCAGACCACTTAGGTAAGTATATAAAAAGATATACTTAGGTTTTAGTTTTTGAACCAAGTAGGACTTGGCACAGGTAAGGAAAATACACTTTCAAATCCAAGACTGTTCAAGGAACTGCAGTTGTGGTTGAATTTGCAGTTGTTACAGGTTTGTATTACTTTGAAATGCAGTTTGAATTACACAGTAATTACTTTCAGATTACTTTTTGATTACTTTTTATAATTTGCAATTGAGTTCACTGGTCCTATGGGAGAAAAATGGTTATCGGTTTTGAAGGTAAGTACTCGACTTACAAGGGTGAGCCAGTTTTGGTGGTTAGGACCAAGGTATCCCAAGGTCTAGAAGGGCACTCAAGTTGCACCACCATCGGCAATGGGGCAGCTGGGTGCAGAGTGCAGGGGCCCAATGTTAGCCAAAGGACTAAGGGGGCCTTCTCTTAGGAACTGCTGATGAGCAGGCCACTCAGATTGTGGGAGCAAAGCTCCTGTGGTTAAGGTCAGTACTGCAGTGGCCAACGACCAGCACAGGAGCTGCACCACTAGCGGCACTGGGGCCGCCGGGTGCAGGGTGCAAGTCGGACTACTTGAACCCTTTGCTTTCAAATGGAGACCTTTGGTTTCGGACAGATGCTGCAGGCGTGGGCAGGGAGGCTTCCTGAAGACGACCAATGGCTGGAGAGATAAGTTGGGATTTCTGGGGACCCCTGGACACCGTCGGTTGGGTCACCCAAGGCCATGTGGCGTTGGGTGCAGGGGTGTCTTCTGGCGTCAGGTTTCCTTACCAGCTCCGGTCCGGGGGATCCTTCAGGTTGAGGATGCAAGCGTCGTCTTGAGGCTTCAGGGAGGTCGGGATCACCAGATTCCAGGTCAGGATCGCTGGGGAGACCTCCTTGGGGTGTTGGGATACTCAAACTCGGGCCGTGGGCGTCGGGTGGAGAGTGGTGCAGAATCGCCGAGACACCGGTATCAGGATTCTGGAGGTGAGTCTCTGGTTGAGCAAATCCAGTGCTCACAGGAGACAGAGTCTGTGGGAAGGTCGCAGGGCAGGTCCTCTGGGGGTTGGTGGCTGCTGGACTTGCTGTAGTTCTTGCTGCAGTCAGGTTGTAGATGGGACAGTCTGGTAGGGCTGGGGCCAAGGCAGTTGGTGTCCTCTTCCTATTCCTGGGTCAGCACAGCTCTTTGGTCCTTCTTCTTTCTTCCTCAAATCTGAGGAGGCAAGGTTCAGGGCCGTCCCTAAATTCTAAATTTAGGGGTGTTAAAGGGGTGTGCAGGTCGGAACCAATGGGTCCCTTCCTTTGGGTGGGTACATCCTCTATTATGCCACCCTCCAGTGGGAGGGGGCATGAACCTCTTCCAATTGTCTGAGTCCCCTCATCTTCAAGATGGAGAGGACTGAGAGGTGTGCTTCACCTCGCCTTCCCCACCTGAGGGTGCGGGGTTAGCAAAGGAGGGCACAACTCTCTTCCTAGCTTGGTTTTCCCACCGAATCTCCTGCCGAAAGTTGGGGACAGAACCAATGGGAGCCAGTTGCTGGGTACAGCAAAAGGCAGGGACAGCATCTAAAGGTGACAGGCCTTTGAAGCTTTCCCTTCGTGGACCCAGCCCATCCTGGGGGAGGAGGCATGACACCTCTGCCCAGGATGAGCTTTGTTTTCTGGACCCAGAGAGTGGAGGCTCTCTACCCAAGGGTCCAGAAACCTGTCTGGTGGTGGCAAATGGCAGGCAGCCATTCAGGAACCACACCAGGGCTGGTCGATTTTCAGGGGGCATCTCTAAGATGCCCTCTGAGTGCATCTTACATTAAATCCCACACTGACATCAGTGCAAGTTTAATGTGCTGAGAAGTTTTCTACCAAACTTCCCAGTTTTTAGTAAAGAAACTATGGAGCTGTGGAGTTTGTAATGACCAACTCCCAGACCATATACTCTTTATGGCTTTACTACACTTACAATATCTAAGAATGGACTTAGACACTGTAGGGGTACAGGGCTCATGCCTCTTTATCCTCACCTTAGAGCTAGTGCACCCTGCTAGAGGGGTGACTTACCTAAGTCTTAGGCAGTGGATTGCGGGCATGGCACACAGGGATGTGTGCCATGTCGACTCTTCACTTTTCTCTGCACCAAAACACACAGCCTGCAGTGGCAGTGTGTGTGTGTTAAGGTGCAGGGAATCTAAGGGTGGCACAATAGGTGCTGCAGCCCTTAGAGGCCTTCCCTGGTCACAGTGCCCTTGGTACCCTTGGTACCTTTTTACAAGGGGCTTACCTGTGGCAAGGGATGTGCAAATTGTGGATACAAAGGTACAGTCTTGGGAAAAAACACAGGCCCTGGGAACCTGATTAGCAGGGACCCAGGGCACAAGTCAGGTTGCATCAGATGTCAGGCAAAAAGCGGGGGGGTAACCATGGAACAAGGGGCACTTTCCTATACCACCCAATAGTAGAAAAACTGGGTATGCTGCCTGAGGTCCTAACCACCATGATAACAGGACATCCATTGGCTGGTCAAGTCAAGCACGGCATCCTTACATGTGCCATCGAGTCGAGGAACATCTATTACCAGAGAGCAACATAACCTGTTGCGTCGCTGTTGGACTTGGCCCTTTTTGCAGGGTCATCTCTGAACTTTTTGCCTTCCTCCTAGCCTTTTTTCTGACATGGTGTTAGTAGTTTTAGGACTCTGGGCACTTTAGCACTGCTCTCAAGTGTAAAGTGTGTGTGCTCTCTGTGGTAAACATGGTCAGATTGGTGTACACCTGTTTGGTGTATTTAATTTACCTGTCAGTCCCCAGTAAGGTGGTATCTCATATACCCAGGGCCAGTAAATTAAATGCTACTGGTGGGCTTGCAGTGCTGATTGTGCCACCCACCAAGGTAGCCTTTCAAACCTGTCTCAGGCCTCTGCCGGGCCGGTGCGCGCAGTGTTAGTGCCGCTGTGACATGGCACCTAAAGTGTGTGCCACGTCTGTGACCCCCCTTTTACTGCATGTCAGTCACCCCTAAGGTAGGTCCTAGCTAGCCCTAAGGGCAGGGTGCTTTGTACGTAAAAGGTAGGACATGTACCTTAAGTGCGTGACATGTCCTGGTAGTGACAAACAGCCATTTTGGTTTCTCACTGCTGTGAGGCTGCCCTCTCATTGGAATGCATTGGGGATTCCCTGATAAGTGTTTCAGTGGTAATTCTGATATGAGAGGAGAAGCATGGTCAAGTGTGGTATGTTTTGAATAGTGATAAATGCTGCGAATGGTGTGCACAGATTTATAATCACTATTGTGGAAATGCCACTTTTAGAAGTTGGCATTTCTGTGTGCTATGTGTCTCTGCCTGCCTGATGTGTATTGCATGCATGGCTCTGGAGTGACAGGGGCTGGTGAGGTGTGTGGCTCCAGAGGGGCAGGGTGAGTCAGCGCTAGGCTGAATAGGAGAACTGCACTTGGAGTAGTGGGAGGAGTAATCCCCCAACCCTGAATAGGTCTGTGCCTGCCTGGGTGAAAGCTGGTTCCGCCCCCTGTGGTGTGTCTGAGGACCGAGCCCCCACCTGACAAAGTGGAGTAGAAGCACTGTAAACAAAGTGCTTCAGTACCCCCCAGAACCAGTTGAGACTGGTTCTCCAAGCCCTGTGCTAGGGCAGAACAAAGAGAAAAGTAGTATAAATATTGGGGCTGTGACCCCATGTTTTTTGGTGCTGATTGGGGCTTAATGTGGACCTGCAGCCGGCAGGCTGCTGGACTGCTAGAAGGAACCGCCACTGGGGACTGACATGCTGCCCTGCTTGGCAGTTGAAGGGTCTGCTGCTCTGTTTGGGGGACCCAGTGTGCTGGCCTGCCGGTGTCAGTTCTGCCTGTGTCCTCCCATGGAGAAAAGCGCTGCCTGCTCCCTGCTGGTAGCTTGAAGCAGGAGACAGGTGGAGTGCTGCACGTGTTATTGAGGGCCCTAGACCTGGGCTTGGAGCGTTAGAAAGGCTCCCTTGTGCTGAGCCCGGGACTCGGGCTCATGTTGCAGTAACGTGGGGTGAGCGCTGCTGCCTGCCTGCAGTGAGCCCACAAGGTGTTGCGGCTTGGGGATCCTGCGGTGTCCGTCCACCTGAAGCACGGTAGGGGCACTTCATCATTGTGCCTAATGAGCCCAAGTAGGTGGCTCTAATCTCAAACGCTGCAAAAGCAGCCGCAACCGTGAACCGGAAGTCAGACAGAGGACATTCTGCCTGACCGTAGGCGGGGCTCCCGGGTAGAAAGGGAGAGCCCCGCGGGTGTTGTCCACCATCATTCAGGACGAAGCCGGCTAATAACGAATACCCGCCGGAAGGCAGGCAAAGTCTAAACCTGACTGTGAGCGGAGCCCACGACCACAATGGTGAGGGCAGGGAAGCCGGTTCGGGATGCCCACACCGAAGAGCGGCCACCCGCATCAGCGCTGTTCCTCTACGGAGAGGGAGTAAGTCAGCTGGCCTTGTGGAGAGGAGCGAGTCCCACAGGCAGTATCATCACAGCCAACGACCCTGAGATCGAGGAGACACGGGTGAGGAGCCCTGTGGCTGTTCTTCTTTGTTTTGGCATTTCCGGTGTCGGCAGGTTGGCCGAAGGAGGTCACCCTGCCAGAGTGGACAGTGCATGTCCTGCGTGTCCTGAGGACTATTAGTACCAGGGAGCTTGCAGGGGAGCACTAGGGAACGGAGCGTCGGGACGGAGGGGCTGCCAAAGGCTTTAGGTGGCGCCCAAGGGTTGTGTGCCTGATTCCTGCACTGCAAGGAGTCCCGGTGAGAGGGACCCGTAAGAGGCACAGTTGGTGCCTAAATTGGTGCCGATGTTTTTCCCACAAGCAGAACCCAAGTGGGAGGGGCTCCCCCAGTCTCTCTGTGTGTGTTGATCTGATACACAGCTGCACCTCCTGATTGAGGGCAGCTGCAACATTACTAGTGCCTATTTGGGGGCATCAGAGTACCGTGAAGAGGATCCCCGGGAAGGAGGGGCTCCCTAAGCACAGTGGGTGCTGATTTTGCAAACATCTGCACCGCGAGAGCACGGGCAGCTGCAACGAGGGGGCATTCCTTTTTGGGTAACAGGAACAAGGGTAAGTTGCACCCTAGCTCCATTTAGAGCCCTGACCTTTGGACAGAGAGCATTGCGGGGAAGTCCCAGATGGGCCCCCGAGGAAGGCCAGTTGGCCTGCGAGTACCTGCGGTACTGGTAGGGCGCAAAGCCCTAATGTGTTGCATAATGTGTTTATGCCTAATGTGATGCAGACATAATGTGTTTATGTTACTTGTGATAATGCTGAGTTCAGTATTTTACCAGTAATTACTGGTTGTGTTATTACTTGCATTCTGATGGTTTTGACAGTGGCCTCATTGGCCCTGTCCTGTATATAATCCCCTGTGAAATATTGCCTAGTGCCAAGTGGCACAGTGTACATTTGTGATTATGATTCCAATGTGTTTCTGATAATACAAAGGCTATTTTTTATATAACCTTGTGTGGAGTCTCTTTTGTGGTGTGCCTAGAGTGTTGCTGCTGTGTGTGTGTGTTGTGCAAACGCTTTACACATTGCATCTGGGATAAGCCTGACTGATCTGCTAAGCTACCAAGGGGGTGAGCAGGGGTTATCTTTGGTGTGTAACTCCCTTGCCCTGACTAGAGTGGTGGTTTGTGCCTGGCTTAGGCGCTTGCCCTAACCAACCAGAAATCCAATTTCTAACATTGGTTGTCGGCGTTGAGGATAGGACTTGCATTTGCGCAGTACCACAGCGACAACTGGTTGCACTACAAACTCTACAATTTTAGACTTATCACGTTTGGGGATTTCTCCTGATTTTAGTATTTCTCCTTGCAAAAGTCATTTTTTATTATGTACTCCTGTTGCAGCTTTTTACACTTAAGTCTCTTGTGTTGCGCTTGTGTCTTAGTGCCTTGCTAAAAATGGAATCTGCCTTTATTGTAGGTGATCTGTTCAAATACAGTATGGGGGAGTTGAGGGAGTTATGTGAGGAGAGAGTCATAGCAGTGAGTGGGTCAGACACCCAGCTAAGCCTCCAGAAAGTCCTGCTCCAATGGCAAGAGGATGAATGGAGACGTGAGTACTATGAGGGGAAGAATGCCCTGTCCGCATACCAAGAGGGTGGTGGGTCTGAGGGTGGCCCTGAAGAGTCTGCACAGGAGGGAGAAAATGATAGGGTGGGGATGCCAGTAGATAGTGAGGACCCCATAGAGAGGGAATCCCTTGCTGGGCCCTGTGCCGGGGGAAGTGCCCCATCAATTTCCCTGTCCCCAGGGGAGTGGGTAGATAGGAGGGAAGAATGGGAGCATCAACTGGCTTTGGAGAAGCTCAAGTTAGAGCATGCCAAGGAGATAGCACAGCTTGGTGTGGAGGAGAAGGCCTTGTGGGTCCAGGAGTTGAGTCTCAAGGAGCTGGTCCTTGAGGAGAAAAAGCTAGAGACTGATGGGGTCTTAGCGCAGGAGAGGATGGCGGAGTGAGAGAGGGCCTTCGCCAGAGAAAAGCTAACTCGTGGGGATGTGTCCCCTGAGTGTAGTCTTAGTGGTCTGGATTCATCAGTGAGGGTGGGGTCCAGTGGTGGCAGCAAGAGTGAGTCCAGTGCCGGAAGTCCCACTCCCAGAGCCCAGAGGATGGTACCAAGTTCCCAGGAGGAGGGTTTCACACCTGAGGGATACAGGTTGAGGTTCAGGGGCAGTAGAAAACTGTCTCACTAGTCTTGGGGGGAGTTTGTGGATGAGTGTTGTGATGCTCTGGAAGGATGGGTGATGGGTAACACGGCAAATGAATACGAAGGGCTGTTCAATCTGGTTGTCAGAGAGCACATGTTCAGTAATTGTTTTCCGGGGTTATGCCAACACCTGTTGGAGTGTGAGTTCTCTGATCCCAGGGAGCTCGCACGGGAGGCAGACCTCTGTGTGAGTACCAGATGGTCTGAAGAGGCATTGGGGAGTGACCCTAAAAGGACTGGCTCAGGTATTTCCCAGCCCAGGATGGTGGGAAAGGCTCTTAGTAGCCCAGCTAGATCCAGGTGTTGTGGGAGGGGTGTAGGGGCTCACGTCCTGTCTCAGCAGAGAAGGAGTGAGAGTGGGCTGTGTCCCAAGGTGCCCAAAACCCAGTCTAAGGGCCTGGAGGGTTCCCTAAGGGAACACCAGGTGGGGAGCCTAGGTTGTACTAGTAGGCCATTTGAGGGGGATCTCCTAGTGTCAGGAGAACTTAGAGCGTCTATAAGCAGAGCTCCATCAGTTCTGGTATCTGGCGGTGCCGCTCCTGAGTGGAGGGCACAGGAGTCCTGATGGGGGAGTGAAAGGGGGAAAGAGTCCCCAGTGGGAGAACCAGTGGGTCAGGGACCAGCCATAAGGGCTGAGTCTCCTAGGAGTGACCATGGTGACACCACTTCTGTCCTGGGGGATCTTTGTGCACTGTCAGATGGACAGGGGTCGGGAGATCTGCACCAGACAGACTGTCACGCAACACTGGAGGTAGGTGTTACCTTAGGGGGGGGCTGCGTGCTCCCCCGGAAGTCCTGGTGTGCCAGGCAAGTGTTCAGCCGCAGGGTTTAGTCCCTGAGTTGGGAGGCCAGGTTCAGGTTCTGCCTGACCTGGAGGGAAGGACATCTGTAATCAGTGTGCCTACCGGTTTGTCTTCTAGGGGTACCACTCCAGGTGGGAGGGTGCAGAACTCTGGAAGGGGGTGCAGGGGGAGGGAGTCCTCGCCTCTGACCCCGGTGAAATGAAATGAAATACTAGCATTTGTAAAGCGCACAGCTTCCTCCGGAGAGGTGTCCTGGCACTGGGGGCCCTCGGGAAGATTAAGCGAGCTATTGCCCAGAGTCACATGGTGCAGGGCTAACCTGCCGCCGGCACCGGGGATCGAACCGTGAACCCCGTGGTCCGGAGTCAGGCACCCTGGCCGCTGCTCCACACCTCTTCCACAAGTGCAACCTGAGGGTCTAGATCCTAGGTAGGGCGAACAGTTGCAGGAGAGAGGTCCTGAACTGGTGGGAGAGTTGTGTTCTGAGGGTGCCTCTCCTAGGAGGAGAGTGCGGAACCCGAGAAGGAGTGGTAGGAAGCGGAGAGCCACGCATGTGACTTCTGGTCAGCCTGAGGGTGCGGACCCTAGGTTGGAGGATCAGTGGCAGTTTAGAACTGCACCGATTAGGGGTAGAATAGAGAATGGGTACTATGTGACTGGGGCTACTGCCCCCCACTCTGTCAGATGGCAAGGACCAGAGACATCTGGATGGCCTAGGGCCTGGTCCTGGCAGCGGACAGCTAGGGAGTACCAGTGGGGTAGCTTAGTTGGTCCTGGGAGCTTTAACAGAGGGAACCACCTGGGTTCAGTTTGGCGTAGAACTGGAGTGTGCCCCTGCAGTTGCGGGCCTGCGTCCGTGTTCTATCGCCCCAAGCAGGGAAGCCCATTAAGGTAATGATTGGTCTACCCTGGCTTTAGGTTGGAAGGGGGTTGTGTTGGACTTGGCCCTTTTTGCAAGGTCATCCCTGAACCTTTTTCCTTCCTCCTAGCCTTTTTTCTGACATGGTGTTGGTAGTTTTAGGTCTCTGGGCACTTTAGCACTGCTGTCCAGTGTAAAGTGCATGTGCTCTCTGTGGTAAACATGGTAAGATTGGTGTATTGGTGTACACCTGTTTGGCGGTATCTAATATACCCGGGGCCAGTCAATTAAATGCTACTAGTGGGCTTGCAGCGCTGATTTTGCCACCCACCAAGGTAGCCTTTCAAACCTGTCACAGGCCTCAGCCATTGCATGGCCTGTGCGAGCAGTGTTACTGCCGCTGTGACGTGGCACCTAAAGTGTGTGCCACTCTGTGACCCCCCTTTTACTGCATGTCAGTTACCCCTAAGGTAGGCCCTAGCTAGTCCTATGGGCAGGGTGCATTGTAGGTAAAAAGTAGGACATGTACCTTAAGTGTGTGACATGTCCTGGTAGTGACAAACAGCCATTTTGGTTTCTCACTGCTCTGAGGCTGCCCTCTCATAGGAATGCATTGGGGATTCCCTGATAAGTGTTTCAGTGGTAATTCCTGATATGAGAGGAGCAGTGTGGTCAAGTTTGGTATGTTTGGAATAGTGATAATAAATGTTGCGTAATGCTGTGCGCAGATTTATGATCACTATTGTAGAAATGCCACTTTTAGAAGTTGGCATTTCTGTGTGCTATGTGTCTCTGCCTGCCTGATGTGTATTGCATGTCTGGCTCTGGAGTGACAGAGGCTGGTGACGTGTGTGGCTCCAGAGGGGCAGGGTGAGTCAGCGCTAGGCTGAATAGGAGATCTGTATTTGGAGTAGTGGGAGGAGTAGCCCCCGACCCTGAATAGGTCTGTGCCTGCCTGGGTGAATGCTGGCTCCGCCCCCTGTGGTTTTTCTGAGGACCGAGCCCCCACCTGAAAAAGGGGAGTAGATGCACTATAAACAAAGTGCTTCAGTACCCCCTAGAACCAGTTGAGACTGGTTCTCCAAGCCCTGTGCCAGCTCAGAACAAAGAGAAAAGTAGTATAAATATTGGGGCTGTGACCCCATGTTTTTTGGTGCTGCTTGGGGCTCACTGTGGACCTGCGCCCGGCAGGCTGCTTGACTGCCAGGAGGAACCGCCACTGGGGACTGACCTGCTGCCCTGCTTGGCAGCTGAAGGGTCTGCTGCTCTGTTTGGGGGACCCAGTGTGCTGGCCTGCCTGTGTCAGTTCTGCCTGTGTCCTTGCCTGGAGAAAAGCGCTGCCTGCTCCCAGCTGGTAGCTGGAAGCGGGAGACAGGCGAAGCGTTGCACGTGTTATTGATGGCCCTGGACCTGGGCTTGGAGCATTACAAGTGCTCCCCTGTGCTGAGACCCAGACTGGGGCTCATGTTGCAGTAGCGCGGGGTGAGCGCTGCTGCCTGCCTGCAGTGAGCCCACAAGGTGTTGTTCACCTACATCCCTGAGGCGTGGGGATCCTGCGGTGTCTGGACACCTGAAGCGCAGTAGGGGCACTTCATCGTTGTTGCAATTGAGCCCAAGGAGGTGGCTCTAATCTCAAACGCGGCGAAAGCAGCCGCAAAGGCGAACCGGAAGTCGGGCAGAGGACGTTCTGCCTGACCGTAGGCGGGGCTCCCGGGTAGAAGGGGAGAGCCCCGCGGGTGTCGTCCGCCATCATTCAGGACGAAGCCGGCTAATCACGAAGACCCACCGGAAGCCAGGCAAAGTCTACTCCTGACTATGGGCGTAGCCCACGACTACAAGCGTGAGGGCAGAGGAGCCGGTTTGGATTGCCCACACCGAAGAGCGGCCACCCGCATCAGCGCTGTTCCTTTACGGAGGGGGAGTAACGCAGCTGGCCTTGTGAGAGGAGCGAATCCCACAGGCAGTATCGTCATAGCCAGTGGCCCTGAGATTGAGGAGACCCGGGTGAGGAGCCCTGTGGCTGTTCTTCTTTGTTTTGACATTTCCAGTGTCAGCAGGGTGGCCGAAGGAGGTCACCTTGCCAGAGTGGACAGTGCGTGTCCCACGTGCCCAGAGGACTATTGGTACCAGGGATCTTGCAGGGGAGCACTATGGAATGGAGCCCCGGGACGGAGGGGCTGCCAAAGGCTTTAGGTGGCGCCCAAGGGTTGTGTGCCTGATTCCTGCACTGCAAGGAGTCCCGGTGAGAGGAACCCGTAAGAGGCACAGTTGGTGCCTAAATTGGTGCTGATGTTTTTCCCACAAGCGGAACCCCAGTGGGAGGGGCTCCCTCAGGCACTCTGTGGGTGCTGATCTGACACACAGCTGCACCGCCTGATTGCGGGCAGCTGCAACGTTACGAGTGCCTATTTGGGGGCATCAGAGTACCGTGAAGAGGAGTCGTGGGAAAGAGGGGCTCCCTAAGCACCGTGGGTGCTGATTTTGCACACAGCTGCACCGCAAGAGTGCAGGCAGCTGCTACGAGGGGGCATTCCTTTTTGGGTAACTGGAACAAGGGTGAGTTGCACCCTAGCTCCATTTAGAGCCCTGACTTTTGGACAGAGGGCATTGCGGGGAAGTCCCAGATGGGCCACCGAGGAAGGCCAATTGGCCTGCGAGTACCTGCGTTACTGGTAGGGCGCAAAGCCATCATGTGTTGCATAATGTGTTTATGCCTAATGTGATGCAGACATAATGTGTTTATATTACTTGTGATAATGCTGAGTTCAGTATTTTGCCAGTAATTACTGGTTGTGTTATTACTTGCATTCTGATGGTTTTGACAGTGGCCCGATTGGCCCTGTCTTGTATATAATCCCCTGTGAAATATTGCCTAGCGCCAAGTGGCACAGTGTACATTTGTGATTATGATTCTAATGTGTTTCTGATAATACAAAGGCTATTTTTTATATAACCTTGTGTGGAGTCTCTTTTGTGGTGTGCCTAGTGTGTCGCTGCTGTGTGAGTGTGTTGCGCAAACGCTTTACACATTGCCTCTTGGATAAGCCTGACTGTTCTGCCAAGCTACCAAGGGGGTGAGCAGGGGTTATCTTTGGTGTGTAACTACCTTGCCCTGACAAGAGTGGTGGTTTCTGCATGGCTTAGGCTCTTGCCTTAGCCAACCAGAAATCCCATTTCTAACAGTCGCACAGGCTCATTCCCCTTTACACAGGTTCTGGGCACTTTAAAAACCATTGAAGACATTCCTAGAACGAATCTACTGGACCCCAACCGCCTTGTAAAGGTAACTTAGGGGCAGCCAATCTTAGAGTGGCACTCAAAGCGCCATAAGAGAGCAATCTGACTTGTCAGATCTGCTGGAACACCCTGATCCAACTCTAACCACTCTTATCCAGGATGCCCCAACAAGCTGGAAATGCACTTCGACAAGGAACTTAATCGTTCCCAACCATCACGTAATGGCAACTAATGGCAGTGAATCTTTACGAAGCACCTAAGGCCGCGTAGAACAGCAGGAACACAAATGGTCTTGACCTCTTTCTAAAAGAAAAGATTGAAAAAAGCTCAAAATAAAGCTATAAAACAACATCAACAAATTTTACAGCATCCAGCGCTCCCATTTCAGGCTAATACATCAAGTGAAAATTCGGCCATGCTGTACCCCATCTTCAAGGGTATTACTGCCTCAAAGAAGGAAACAGGCGCACAGAAACAAAACCAATCCCCAGCAAGCAGCTCATAGCATTCTATGGGATCAGAAACTTCTGCCAACTTTTTCTAATCCCCAAGAGGCATCAGAAGCCCCCTTAGCTTCGCAAACCCAGTTAAGGGGCAATCAATCTACAAACATTCACTGCTGGCCAGGCCCTGAAATACAGTCACGGTCTTCAACTGTGTCCCAAATCCAGCTTAGTGCCACTCACCCAACAAAGGCCCAAACCAGGCCAGACCCTGGGACTCTGTCAACTCAGTCTCCGATCTCAGTAGTCTTGCAAAAAACCTAGGTGCCGCCTCCCTTGGTCAACTCCAATATCTGCCTCAACTGGCCCAAGCAAGAGGCACCAGAAGCCCACTCAGTGTCGCCAATCCTGTTCAGGGGAAGCCCATCTACAGATGCCCACTGCGAGCCAGGCTCAAAAACGTAGACACAGTCTTTAACTGTGCCACAAACCCAGCTAAGTGCCACTCACCCAGCAAAGGTCCAAACCAGGCTGGGCCGTGGAGCTGAGTCACCGATCTCAGTAGTCGTGCAAAATAGACTGGTTCCTTCTTTGGCCAACGAGAGTTGGTGACTCTAGCATCAGCCTGAACAGGCCCAGGCAAGACAAACTGCGGTGCAATCAGGCTACCAACTATGACAACTGTAATGGAACTCACATGGAGGTCAGAGGCGAACAAATACCAACAAAATAGATTTTGACTCCACACTACCAGTCTGAGAGTCCACACACCTTAAATAGATCAAATTTGTTGAGGCTGTTTAAACGTTTTTCGAATTTATCTAATGTAACATTGAAAGACATTCTATGAGTTGAATTTAAAACCTTGGTTACCTGCAAGAGCGGAAAATCAATAGTATAGCCCCTCACTAGCGGCAGAAATTCTGACTAGTAAGAGGACTTTCGAAGTGTGGGGGATAGAGCTCACGAAACCAGCAGCCCCTAAATATCCTCACCCTTTGAGGGCCTCAGGAGAACAGTTAAGTTTGCATGCAAACTTATTCAGTATTCTTAAAGGGGACAGAAATTCCCAACTTAATCTGTCCTACAATAAGCTGCAAATATCAAACTCCTATTCCAGTGAAAAAGGTCCAGCAAGGAGAATAGCCCTAGAGCCAACTAACAGATCTAAACAAAGAAATGACTGGAGCTTGCTATAAGTTACAATTTCGCGCAATATTAAAAATCATTCCTAGCCCAAATAGTGATTCACGTCAGAAAAACCTCAAAAGAAAACCAACCATAAACGTGATATCATGGAACGTGGCGAGTTTATCGAAGCTACTTGAATCTCCAGTTGCCATGTCATTCATCCAGACAGCAGATCTCCTTTGCTTTCAAGAAACATGGGCAATACGTCCCAACCTAATCTCGGGATTTCACAGACTGCACCAAGCTGCCACATGATCGAATATATTTGTAAGACCCTCAGGCGACCTCTCAATCTATGCATCCTCGAGTGTGGATCTGAATGTCAAACTCCTCGGAATCCAAGACGAAATGATCCAGTTAGCTACCATGGAAGGGATGTTTCTAAATGGCCAGCCTCTGAAGGCCCTGCTGGTTAAAGTATACTTCAATAGTTTTGGTGAAAATCACACAGATCGGCTGTTCCAATTTCGTGACTCTCTTGAATCTGTGCTCTGCGGAAATACAACTTTTGAAGTCATCGTATGTGGCGACTTCATCTAGCGCCACCTGAGAGCTTTCCAACCATACCAGGAGGAAGAGAGCCACCCCACCAATCCTCTTGCCACTCTTTTTAACAACCACAGTTAAGATCAATCTAGCACTATATAGAAAGTACCCCATTGGCACCAAAATTCCAGAAGTCATTTTAGGGAATCAACACTTTGGATTATGTATTCACCACGGCAAAAACCCTAGATGCCCCGTTGAACTTTGAGATCCCGACCGGTTCCGAGAGTGACATTTTAAAAGTTAGCTCCAAAAGGTTGGGAAACCTTTCAATGGGCGAAGAAAGCAGGCACCTAATCAGAAGGGTAAAAAGGGGTCAACTGAACCTGCGGAAACTTAAAATACGGAAATCCTCCAGAGGCCTGCACATTAAGACCTTGAATGGAGAACTTCTTGCGGCTGAGTGGATCTCAATCTTTAATGAAATACACCTAGTGCTTAGAAATAATCCCTCCTCTTACAGAACATTTGCCACCTCCTCACAGAAAATGAAAAAGCCACATATAACTGCCAGTAAACTGAAGATGTGCAGACTCCAAAAAGCCTGTCAAAAAGAATGATAAAAAACAACAAAGGAAGACCAAAAAGTTCAATTGCAGATCTTAAACAAACAGCACAAACAGATAGTATGGAAAGCAGCAAAACGTGAGCAGCTGGAAACTGAATGGATGCAAGTACATACATTGATGGGCAAACAGTGGCAAGCCGAGCTTTGGAAGTGTCTCTAGAATAAAATGAGCCGACCAACTGCCAGAATCAACGGCATCACTCAGCAGCAGTGGACTCGGCATGTACATAACCTATATGCATTAAAAACTCCTATTGACACTGAGCCGGATGCTCCAAGTACTTGTCTGGAAGCCCAAAACCCAGAGGTTAAGATCACACAAAATATTGTCTCTAAAATCCGAAGAAGACCAGAGCGACAGGAATGCCAGGCCCATACGGTATAGCTGCCAATGTCTTCATGGGAGATCCAGACCTGTGGTCCATCATCTTAACCTCACCTTATCAATCTTTCCTAGTGACCAAGCAAGTCCCAGAGAGATGGAGGGGCTCCATCCTGAACCCCTGTTAGACTTGGCTTTTTCAGCGGGTTCACCACCAGACGTTTTGCTATTTGGCCTCCCATTTTTGACCTATTTTTTGTTGGTTTTAGGACTCTGGGCACTTTACCACTGCTAATCAGTGCTAAAGTGCATATGCTCTCCATGTAAGTTGTGTTTATGGATTGGTATTTCCATAATTGGCTTATTTGGTTTATTACTACGACCCGGGTACAGTGCACTGTGTGTGCCCAGGGCCTGTAAATCAAATACTACTAGTGGGCTTGCAGCACTGCCGTAATATCCCTATACACCTCTACTTGAGTACAGGTTAAGCTAACAACGACATCGGTTAGCAGGAAAATCCAGACAGACAATAGCCTCAAGCAAGGTTGCATGTTAGCGCCCTTCCTATCTAACCTCTACACTGCAGACATGGGTGCAGCTCTGAAACAAGCAAATTATATCCCGCCCAAAATTGAAAGTACCAAGAGCCTACTACTTCAATATGCTGACAACATCATTCTCCTGGACCAATCTAAAAGTGTGTTAATATTGAAAAAGTTGATGCCGATGTGCACAATGATACATTCACATATAACAACAAAATTGGATCACTATTATCAAATTCACCCTTAATGAACTCTCCATCAACCCCGACTCATAAATAGGTGGTCAGGCAGGCTCTGAGACCTAGGCCTGAGGTTACTGATTGACAGGTCACAGGTGGGGTGGCTTGTAGCCGGCAGACAAATGGGCAAACAGGGAACTCAGATCAATCCCACAGATAGGCACAGTGACTCCACAATGGTCCAGGGAGATTTGCCCCAAAAAAGCACAAGGCCAGAGGGCTGCACCCATTCTCAAAACAGCATAAAGTCAGATGCCACATACAGTTAGGAACACTCAGCCAATCAGAACACAGCACACACAGCAATCACATGCCCCTCATGCCGGACAACTGGCCCACATTGTATCCACGCAAGGTCTAGACCCACCTGCTTTTGTCATCAGGACCTTATTTACGGCTCCAAGACAACGGCCCACATTCTTTACCTAAAAAGGAATGCTAAAATTGTTTTATGATGCTCAAAGAAAAGTATAAATCACAGCTCGGATCGATTGTTCTTTGAGACAGTCCTCCTACCCCGTTTCTGTAACTGTTCTCCTGGCTGAAGTGTTTGATTAAACCAACTGTTCCTGTTTTGCCAAACGCCTCTTGTCTTTTGTTTTTTCAAGGTAAATTCATATTCGAGCAACAGTTGGCCTACAGAGGGCCCTTAATGCCTTGCATAAGTACAATCAGGACAACAACATGGTGGCTAATGGTTCCAAGACCAAAGTATAAGTCTTTGGTAATTCAACCAAAAAAACAAATCTCACCTGGAACCTGGGCTCACTAAAAATTGAAACAGCTGATAGCTACAACTACCTAGGTGTTTGGGTATCAACCAAAAGAGGAGTCAAAAAGCACCTTACACACACTGCAACAAAGGCGGAAGCAATTATTATTGAAATGTGCAAACTAAACAATATCCTGGAAAGCCCTTCCATTGTCCCAATAAGACGAGTAATAGCAGCAACCCGCCTAACGAGGATCAGGTATGGCCATAAAGCCTATCCGGGCTAACTAGTCAACATCATGGATAAGTATCAGCTCAAGGCATATAAAATGCTCTTTAGACTTCCCACATATCTCCAGAGTTGCTTAATAAGGCTGGAATTCAGCCTGGAGGGTCAGACATGGAGTCCTTCATAAATTACTACTATAGGATCCAAAAGGCTGCACCCAATACCATGAAAGCCCTTCTCCAGAACATCTTTGCCCAAGAAGGGAACCCCTGGTTACTATATCTTTACAGATCTATTGCCACCCTTCAAATCGACAAGTCAGTACTGGACAGTCTGCAGCTCTTGTGTGCCGTCATCAAAACACCATTGAATAAACAAACTGAAATACTGTCCAAGGCATGTGACATGGATACACTCAGTAAATCAAAACTATTGTTAGCTGTGGGGCAATCATATGCCAGTGTTCAACCAGACTGCCTCAGACCTCAACCCTACTTCAGTTGTGCCCTCTGGAATGTGTGCCTGAAACAAATAATGTTTGCAAGGCTAACTGGTCTAAAATCCAGAGAAGTACACCTCAAGTGGCAGTCACTCATTAAAACTTCCAACTGTAGACTTTGTGCCTACAAGTATGAATCCTTTAATCACCTATAATGTTGCTGCCCGGCACTCTTGAACTTACTCTGTACATTGCTAAACCACTGTTCCTTGCGTATCGAACAAGAACTATTTGCAATAAAGCCACAAGCCTGGTGTTCACTCTCATGGAGCCGATGACACAGTCGAAACTTGGCAAATACATCATCCTCACGCAATGATGCATAGAAGAGGTGCTTAATTGGTCACACTGCACGGAAACTGTTGATTACAGCTGTGCACTTACTGGCTGTAATCACAGTAGGTCTGCACAGCTGAGTATTCGGCCTACGTGTAAGCATGAGTACTTCCTGACTTGTTCATTCCGGCTGCAGAATATCCCGCGGAGTCCGGCAGCAGAACATCCTGCACCGGTGGCCTCCAACCAAGGACATCTTAAGAATATTGGGGGCCCTGCACCAAACGTATTTTGGGGGCCCCTGTTCGGAACAGCTTTGAAAATATGATCCAATATCAGCTCTTTCATGCCCTCTTTGGCCAGGTCACTGTCAGCGCATAGGCACACTAGTCCAAATTCTAAATGTGCTTACATCTGATATTCAGGGATAGTGACGTGAGTTTTCAATATTGCACCACAGCAGCAGCTCACTAATACTACTTCAAATAATTTCTGTGACATCCTCCCACTTCTCATATGTGAGATCATGGTTTTTCTAAAAGATACTTTTTTATGCCTGTTCCATGAAACCTAAACACAACATTTTTCCTCAAAATGTCTGTAATAGACTCACACATCACCCACATTAAAAATAAATGAAAGGAACATGGCATTTAAAACAATCTCTTTAAGAATTATTCTAGTTAATCAGGGCAAGACTCTGCAGAACATAGCTGGCTCTATCGGGGGCCCCGTGAAAGGCTGGGGCCATGGGCCAGAGCCCGGTTTGCCCATGCCTTGAAACGTCTCTGCCTCCAACTGCTACTTGGGAGCTAACTCCATTGTGCCGGCCCAAAATAACCTTCTACACTAGCACAGTCCTGCGATCACTGGACCACTTTAGTCTGTAGCTGCTTGTGATAATGCACTTTACTGCTTAGTATACACATTTTCTTTTTCCTTCTCTCTTATTTAAAGCTATTTTCTTCTGTCTCACTTCTCCAGGTCTTCCATCTTAATCCTCCCCTAAAGAGCTTTGGCGACGCTATTTTAATCTCAAACGAATCATGTTCTCGTTGGTTTTATGTACAATGTGTTTTATCGGTCTAATGCCCACCAAGCTCTTAAAATTGTAAAGACTTTGTTTAATCATACAATAAAGTACTCTGATTAGTGATATCAATCACTCATTGCAAGTAATGTGTGTGCATGAGATTGAGAAATCAGGAAAAGGGTTGAAAAGTTAAAAAGGTACATTGTAGGTCACCTGGCTAAGATTTCATGGTGAAAGGTGTGTTGAGAGACAGTGTGGTGGGGCGGAAGAGGTGGCGAGAAGAGCATTACAAAGAAATTGTTTCATAATAAGCAGCAAGCATAGTTGTAAAAGTAGTCAGAAAACTACACTTCATGCATGTCATACTCACTCAAAGGTGCTTTTCAATGGGATGGAGCTGTCCTTGTTATCAAATTCTTGCTGAGCGACCAGCTCTGGGGCTGTGTCCAGGATCTTGCCATTGTCCAGCAGGAAGTCGAATCTCAAAACCTTCTGAATTGTCTTATCATGTGTGAAGTTCATATGATCATACAAATGAAAATTCGACCCCATCCTCTTCGCTCTTTCAAACCATGGGTCTTCTTCATCAGTAGGTGGTGGAGCTGAGTACATCTTCCCATCGCTTGAAACACACCAAAGATCGCCTTCATAGGAACACCCCATGAAAAAGGAGAGCGCCTCCCAACCAGATCTTCCAACTTTTACTTTTGGAAGATCAGCTAAGCCCCGTTCATTCCCTAAGGGGGTAATTTTATAAAGTGAGCCAATCCAAGAGGCATAAATGATGCCTTCTTGGTCAAAAAAGATAGCATCAGGAAAATGCCACTTAAAGCTGCCAAGGACAGTGGTTTGTTTATGGAGCCAGGATACATGTTTGTTGTTAGGTTCAGGGCCTTTACGAAGCTCCCCGGCTAGGGTGACTGCATAGAGGAGGCCTCCAGGGCTGAAGAAAAGGGATTTAACCTGGTTCCAATCACCTCTTCCGATACACTTTGCCAACTGGAACCAGTCATTCCACCGTGAGGAAGGTGTTGGTCCTTTGTAAAGCTCGTGCCCACGCACAGCAAACATCTCACCTTTGGGATTGAAGAAAACATGGCTGACATTCTCTAACTTTCCTAATTCTATGGCTCGTTGGTGGTAGTTGTCCCCCTCTGCGGCTGGAGGTAAACCAATCTTGCAGTTTTTGTTTTCATCCATACAAAACAGCACGGTCTCTAGAATGAAAAGAAGGCACACGTTATCCCACAGTCCTTCATCAGACCCTGCACATGAGCTTATATCCATTCATATATGGAGGTCTGTGTATCTATGGGTGTCAGCAGGACACGCTGATACTCATGGAAGCACACTGATCTAGCCTCTTTGTGAGCATTTGATTTACTTCTCTGAATTAACTATCCATCTTCAAAGTACATTGGATTAAATGTTGCATTAACTGTCATTCACATACGGGTAACCCCAGAACACACGCAAAGTGTCTGATTGTCTAGGTTTTCAAAGTCTGAATAAGCAGCAAGACTTGTGATCATTACACTTTTGTTTTTCATCCTTTACAGTTCATTAGCCCCTTCCTAAAACAGAACAGTCCTCTATATATTCTGGTATCACTTACTAACGCTCTTTATGTGCATGTAAAGTATATACTTCTTTTTAGGTATCATAATTGTATTAGCAAGATATCAGAACTGTGTTCACCTTTTAAGCTGGAATGTAGCTGGTCTGGAAATAAGTAATCTGATAAACTGTGGTTACATTTTATTTCAGTTTTTGGCATTATTTGTTTCCAAGAAACTTGGGCCCTCATTTACGGGATTTTGGCATAGGGCAGAGCATCAAGTCACCTTACTGTGCTGCCTACACCAAAGTGAAAGGGCAGGAATGCACTGTATTTATGCAAAACGGTGCATTCCTGCCCTTTCTTACTGCACAATGCCGTTTCGGCAGCCCACTGCCAACATAGGCACTCTTGCACCGTGGAAGCGGGCCTGTGTTGTAGGCAGCATTGTTTTTGTGCAGGAAGAGGCACCTTCCTGCACTGAAATAATCCTAAAAGGAATTTTCTGCTTTCTATGTCTGCTGCAGCACACATAGAAAGAGGAAATAAACGAGGAGAAATAAAGATATTTTTCCTCGTTACATCTCACCTGGGGAGGGATAAGGATTTGGCGCTTCCCCAGGTTTACTTGATTTTTAAGATCTGAGGCAGCGTCAAAATCCATGGGTGTTACGTGGGAAACAACCTCGGCAATACCGATGGAACGCCACCCGAGGACAGAGGAAGGAAATGCAGCGATTTGCACTGCGCAGCCTCACTCCGGATTTATGAGGTCCATCAAAGCCACACAGGGTGGCTTTGTGTGGCTTCATAAATCTCATTCAGAGCTCTGTGTCACGCATGTACCACTTTACGTGGTGCGGAAGTGATGCAAGGTTCTCTTAAATAACCTCCTGGGTATGTATCCAACCCTTTATTGCGGGACAGTTATAGCTCATTTTATGTACCAGTTGATCCTTCCCCGGCTGGTCAGGCCGAAGGGAGATACATTCTCCTTGAGTCTCCTTCCATATAGAGGAAACAGCAAAAGTTTATACTGGTTCTCCTAATCTGCAGGTTGTGGAATTGTGTCCTCCCAATACCGCTTGTGCCCTGATATTGAATTTTTACAATGCCAATTGCTCAACTAATAATTTGAAACAGCTAAACGTTTTACATACCTTCTTGAGGGACTTTAGAGGCAAAGTTTATCTCTGGTCTCTTATCTCCTTTTTGGAGACTTTAATGTGCATCTCTGTAGGTGTGTCATTCAAGGGCATCATGGCCCAGTTTTAGACAGTGGATTTCACATGGAGCACACAGGCCCAGGGAAACTATTAAGTGCTAATACTCATGATTAAAGGGGCCCATTAGGATGGCGGACGGACTTACATCCGCCCGCCATCCCTGCGGAGCTGGCACCGTCCGCCATAGGTGCGCCGGTCCCACCCGCCGTATTAGGATGCGCCGCCACACTGGCGGGCGCATCCTGGTAGTCTAACATTGCGGACGGTGCTGCTGGCTGCAGCACCGTATGCAATGTGAAACAACCATGTTTTGCATTGCGATGCACAATGTGGCAGGCACCGCACGGTGCCTACCACCTTGAGCATGGCAATGTAGGGTGGAACCATAGGTACCCCCAAGTGCAGCCCCCCACCCTCCCACCCCCCCGGGGGCCCGCAATGGGCCCCACAGCAGAACTCCGTATGCCTTTCCATGGCGGCATCACCGCCATGGAAAGGCCGGTGTTTGCCTGCATCCTAATCTGGTGGACGGTGCCTGGTAGACACCGCCACCATTTTGGACTCCCTGGACCGTCCGCCAGGCAATCGGTACGATTGCTGGCGGCGGACGGTCTTTGCGTCCACTGCGGATGCAGTCATGTTCCCACCGCCATCCTAATCTGGCGGTGGGAAATATCCGTTCGATGGCGGAAGGACCGCCATCATAATCAGGCCCTTATTCTTGAACTTCCTTTTGATGAGATTAGCTCTTATCCTGAGCATCCTATTCCACCAACTTTAATAGGAGGAGGAAGTACATCATTTATATATTTTATGTTTGTGTCTGCTTTTTTAAGTAATCTAGCATAATCTACCCAAATGCCTACCTTAATGTTTATTGATGAATTTCCTGTTATATGTATTGAAGACTGACCTAAGATAAATAGGAGAGGGCCTCGCAAGGGAAGGGTCCTCCTTAGAACTACGGATGAAATGGACTAAGCCAGAAGGGGTGATTTTTTGGTCAAACGTTTCTCTTCTAGTGCTCTAGTTTGTGAGATTTGCCTTAACAAGAATTCTTCTGAACTAGCAAATACTTAACTCCTTCTCATTCATTTCCTTAGTGATTGCTGGCCTTTTGGCTACTCCATGTACTTGTGGCTATGCTCCATTGCATAGGTAGTTGTGACATCATGTCAGGTTCTGTGTAGAACCTCACTGTAAATTCTATGTGGAACCTCTTCATTAGAGTGTTCTATGTTTGCCAGTTGACAATTTGCTGTTGATGGCTGAGGTGAATAAACCTGACCTGCCTCCTACCTCATTGTTCCTGTGAAGTTCATTTATACAGAAGACACCACATTTATTTGGCGACGAATGAGGGCCTCATGTCACCTCAACATCCAGCGGTGGATGCCATCTCCCCCTCTTCTCATCGTTTTCATCGTGCAGTGATTATTATCCTCCTCCAGCGGGTGTTTATTGAGAATGAGAGAAGGTGCCTACACTTCTCCAGCGGCTGTCTTTGGATCCCTCGATTTTTTTCCGGCTTCGTATTATCTGGTGAGGAGGTTTGAGGGAGGGGCGAGTGGTGGAACGCATCCGGCATCGTAATTCAGAGGCCTGGTTGAGGCTTGGTGCGCATCTGCATTCCAGAGAGGGAGAACTCAACGTGCCCGCCTGCGTCGTTACGTTCAGGCGCCATCTTGTATGGTTGGGAAGCTGTCTTGCCGCGTCTTGACGTGCGGAGGCCATTTTGTCTCTTGGGAAGGATTTCATTCTCGAGTGTGGTCCTCGCGGTATTCTACTGGACTGTCCCATGTCTATGGCTTGTTCCTCATTCTCGGCAAAATATTTCCTCAAGCCAGTATCTTCGGTGACTGGCACACCAGTGGTTTTCGCCAGCATTGAAGAGTTAGTGTTACGACGGTGACTGGCACACCTTTGGGTACATTGTTTTTTTTCCCGGTAAATTTTGTGCCAGCAATAGTTCATCAGTGATTGGCACACCTTAATGACTTCTTTTGCGTAGTAAGTTTACTTCTTTGTTGTGTGCTTTGAAGAGTCCTTCTTTTCTTCAATGTGACATAGTACGTCATTTTTCAAGGGTGAATAGACAAAACTAGAATTCCGTTTGTTATCCTTGCTTCATAATATCATATTATAGTTTAGCTGAAGTTTACTTTGATTGAACCCACTGTTTTTTATTTTTTTTAATCCATCATTTCTTGTGGTGAAAAAGGGCACTTACTTGTCTGTGGTTGATATTGTAATACTATGCAGAACGTAACTCAACCACCTTTCTTCCTGACAAGTCCAGGCGAACCGAATATAAAATGGCAAAAGTGGAAGAAGATATTTGTGAATTATGCAAGAGTCTGTGGGACAAATGTAAGTGCTGAACGGAAACATTCCTTACTCTTAGACTGTCTTGGGGGAGAAGGACAGGAGGTTCTGGAGCATTTACTTGAGCTCAGTGCTGCTGACCAAAGAACTTTGAATGAATACGAAATCAGTATACTACAGCTGGATCAGCACTATCTCCCTCGTCTGAGCACATTAATGGAGAGATATCATTTTGGTCTTCGTGAACAAAAGAAGGATGAATCTGTCGAGGAGTTTGTCTCAGCTTTAAGAAAGCTTGCCTCTTCTTGCAAGTTTGGCGGTGCTGTGGAGGAAAGAATTAGGGATCAATTTGTTTTGAAATGTGCTCATGACATAATTAGAAAGGAATTGTGGTTGAAAGATGAGCCTCCTTTAGATGAAGTTTTAACGATTACCAAACAGGTTGAACACATGATGAAATGTGTTGATGAGTTGAGTTCTGTTAAAAGTAAATCTAATGCTACAAGCACGAGTGTTGAAGAGGTCGTATGTCTGGTTCAAAACAAAACTCATGTGGTCAGAGATAGAGACAAATCTTCACTTGTTGATGTGGGTGTCCACCTGTTTTAGATGTGGCAGGATAGGACATCTGGCAAATGCTTCTTTCTGCCCAGCTTTACGTGTCATTTGCAGTACCTGTGGTAGGAGGGGTCACTTTGCTAGATGTTGCAAGAGCAAAGTAAAAAGGGTAGATCAACCTTTGGCCAAAGACCAACCTCAGGTTAAGGAAATAATCTTTCAGGTTGATGAGCAGAAGGCTATACATCCTTCTCATGTAGTCGCTATTGAGGGTGTCCAACTTGAGTTAAAGTTCGATTCATGCTCACACCTCACCATGATTAGCGAAGACATTTTCAGACAGTATTTTAGTGGAAAAGTCACGCTTATGAGGAATGATGTTTCTCCTCTGGGTTATGGTGGGGTGCCCATTAGAATGCTGGGATACTTTTTGGCTTCCATTGAATTGTGTGGACGTATGACTGCTGGCAAAGTTTATGTGGCCAAGCGTGGGGATGCACTCTTAGGGTGGCCCCATCAATGTTTGCTTGGTGTTCGTCTCAATCCCACTGCGGTTCCACAAGACCAAGTTCAAGAGGTGGATGATTCTGTCTCTGTGTTAGCTGAACAATTTGCTGATGTTTTTGGGGGTACAAACATCACATTAGATTGAGAGAAGGTGCTGTCCCTGTGGTTGCGAAAGTCAGAAGAATACCATTGAATGAACAGGCAGGTGTTCAGAAAGAGATTGAGCGGTTAGTCGATATGGGGGTCATTGAGCCTGTTGAAGCGACAGAATGGTTGGCTCCCATAGTCGTTGCCAAGAAGGCTAGTGGTGAATTACGCCGCTGCATTGATTTACGCTCGCTCAATAAAGAAGTAATTGTGGACAGATTTCCCCTGCCCAATATCGATGAGATGGTTAGCACCTTGGTAGGTGCTAGGTACTTCACTACCCTTGATCTGGCGTCAGCTTATCATCAGGTGGAGCTGGACGAACCTTCGCAGGATTTGACAGCCTTTGTGACACCTATGGGAACTTATAAGTTTCGTACAATGCCATTTGGGCTTGTCTCCGCTGCGTCGGTTTTTCAACATTTAATGTCTAAAATTCTTAAAGGGGTTTCAGGTGTGAAGTGCTACCAAGATGATTTATTGATCAACAGCAGCACCAAGGCTGAACACTACTCTAGAGTGTGTGCAGTATTGGAACGTCTCAGAAAGGCTGGTTTGACTCTCAAAAAGGAGAAATGCAAGTTTGCTGTAGAACAAGTGAACTATCTAGGACATTGTATCTCTGGACAGGGTGAATTCCTAAGAAGGAACTAGTTGATTCCATTGTGAAAATCAGTGAGCCCGCCAATAAAGAGGAGTTGTTGTCTTTCTTAGGAATGGTCGAATTTTACAGTAAGTTCATACCAGGGTATGCGGACAAGACTGAAAATCTTAGGAGATTCACCGGTAAAAGTGTGGTGTTTGATTGGTGTTGTGAGTGTGCAAGAGAGTTTGTTTACATTAAGGAGGAATTAAAGAAAGCCGCATCCTTACAAGCATTTGTGCCTGGTGAGATGACTCAAATATTGACTGACGCAAGTGCAAAGGGCTTAGGTGCAGTATTACTTTTAAAAAACTGTGGTGTTGAACGCTTGATTGCTTGTGCGTCCAGGTGTCTGAGGGGCTCGGAACTTAATTACTCAGTTATCGAGAAAGAGTCTTTGGCCATCTTTTGGGCACTTAGGAACTTTAGAAACTTGATATGGGGTGAAGGTTTTGTCAGACCATAAACCCCTCAAGGAGGTGTTCTCTAAAAAAAGGTCTTGATTCCATTTCTTCTAGAATTAAGAAGTGGGTCATTTCTCTTCAGGAATTTGATTTCGAGGTTGATTATATTCCTGGAGTTATTAACAAATATGCTGATTGTCTTTCCCGGTTAGTTGATGTTAAGGAGCTTGACACAGATGAAGACATTTTGGATGATGATGTTATTAATGTTTGTGAAATCACTTCTGGTGCAATTGGTGAGTCTGAGTGGAAAGATGAAATTGAGAATGATCAGGAAATTTAAAAAGTTATGGATAAGCTTTTAAAATAACAAGCGTCTCGATAAGCCTTGGTCTCTGATTTGAGAGGAATTGTCTGTTGTTGACGGTGTGCTTGTCCGGGGCACTAAACTTGTCCCTCCGTTGGGTATACAGAGCAAACTATTGAGTCTTGCCCACACTGGTCATCTTGGTATAGTGAAGACTAAGGAGTATTTGAGACTGCAATTTTGGAGGCCCGGCATGGATTTGGAGATTGAGAGGATGGTCCGTGATTGCGTGGAGTGTTGTGCCAGTGATAACATTTTGAAAACCAAGCAGATGCCTATGGTCTGAAGAAAATTACCTATTCATCCCTGGGATGAAATAGCTATTGACATTGTTGGTCCTTTGCATGGTGTGAGTGATACTCCCTATTTGATAGTTCTTATGGATCTGTACTCCAGGTGGATTGAAGTGAGTGCTGTCAGAGACATTTCGACTGGTTGTGTCATTAAGTCCTTAGAGGAAATATTTAAGAGAGAAAGTTTTCCTAATAGTATTCTCTCTGACAATGGGCCACAGTTTTGTTCTAACGAGTTTCAGTGTTTTTTAAAAGACTGGTATTATTCATAAGAGATGTGCTGTGTACCACCCAGAAACTAACGGAGCTGTGGAAAGGGTGAATAAGACCCTCAAAGAGAGCATACAATCAGCCAGGGTTAATGGCTTGAACTGGAAAGATGTTCTTCAAGACAGGATTACTGCTTATCGAATGTCCCCACACTTGACCACGGGAAGAACTCCCTTTGAGTTGTTCAAGGGTAGGGCATCTAACTCAAAACTGTGCCCAGGGTGGATGAGGTTAAACAAAGGTTTGGTTGACAATCAGATAGGTGTTTGGAGAAGCAGAGAGCTTGATAAGCAGTTTAATAGAAAAGTGTACTTTGATGTGGAGAAATGTGCCCAAACGAATGAAGTGAGGGTGGGTGACCGTGTGAAGATCAAAACTCCTGTTGGGCGACAACCTTGGTCCAAGTATTCGAGAATTAGAAGTGTGGTGATGATCTTTAAGAATGCGGTTAAGACTGAAGATGGAAGGATTTGGAATAAGAGCTGCGTGGTTTTGGTTAATCCCAATTTTTCTCCAGCTGAGAGCCTCAGAGGTAGTACTGGCTCTTATCCCTCATCGACAGGTGCTGTTCCCTCTCTCACAAGGTCTTCTGTTTTGCCTTCCAATGTTAGAGAGAGGAGTCAGAGGGTGCGTAGGCTTCCTGTGTATATGAAAGATTATGTCTGACAAGCTTAATTCTATGCTCTGTTCTCTTTGGTTCTTTAAGTTTTCTTTTTTCTTCCTCTTGTTGCCTATATTTACTCTTTTCTTCTTTTTCTTCTTCATTACCATTCTTTTGTTGTAAAGAGGGAAGATGTGTGACATCATGTCAGGTTCTGTGTAGAACCTCACTATAAATTCTATGTGGAACCTCTTCATTACTGTGTTCTATGTTTCTCAGTTGACGATTTGCTGTTGATGGCTCAGGTGAATAAACCTGACCTGCCTCCTACCGTGTTGTTCCTGTGAAGTTCATTTATACAGAAGACACCACAGTAGTGTGATAGCAAGTGCTCACCAGCACATCTGTAACTAATGAACGCCTTAAGGATTGGCCTAGAGATTGAGATTAGGTCACCCTTGTCAACATAACTATAGGGCAGAGGTTAAGAAGCGGGAGAAAATCCTTAAAAAGAAGCTTGGCAACAGCTTCTTCTGGTTAGTTGTCTGTCTAATAGTACTACATTTTGGGAAATTATGAATCGGCCAGTATTTTTTCATTCTGGTGAGGGTTTATTGTCTAGTCACATTCTCCCTTAGATCATGGGTTAGTTATTTTAGTAATTTCATAACAGCTTGGTACAGGAGGATGTCTCTATTGGCCTAGTGACACACTTGGAGGGTGCCTTTGAACATATTATTCCAATGACAGGAGGTGAGTGAGGCAACCCTTCAACTCTCAAAAAAAAAGAGCTCCAGGTCCCAATGGGATTCCATCAGAACTTTTTATATCTGAACCTCAAGTTTGGGGCCTCCTTTTGATCCATTTCATTAATGCCTCAGTAACAGGAGGCTATCCGCACTCCTGGTCTAAATCACTGATGATGCTGGCATTCCAAAAAGGTGATAGATCCAACCCTAGCTGTTACAGATCAATCTCTCTAATGGATTCTGTTGTTAAAATATGAGGGAAACACTTTAGAATAGAGTCACAGTCTGGGCTGCTAATAATATCATAGAGGACATACCGTATGGTTTTAGATCTTGTCAGGGAACAACTAACCAATAGTTTGATCTTTACCTGCAGATAAACAAGTATGTGTTGTCTAAGTCGGGTTCAGTTTAAATGGCTTTTTTAGACCTTACTTCAGCTTTTGATTGTGTCAATCAAGAAAAAATATGGTCTATCCTTATCACCTTAGGAATCAATCAAGTAAGGTTCATGAATGTTAGTTCCTGAACTGATTTTTTCCCTATTAGGGATCTCTGACAGGGCTGCATCTTAGCATTTTTATTATTTTGTCTCTATATAAAGGAGTTGGAAACAGTTGTGTTGCTGCATTACTGTACAGAGCGTTGTTATCTAGAAGCGATATTGGACTCCGATGGCAGTTGGACAATTTTGTTAAAATTATGGACTCCTTGGACCTGAGGACAAATTATTCCAAATCTTGATGGAGGCTGGGCAGAAATCCATAAAGACCAGACAATTCAGTGTGTCAAGTGGAACCCTATTGAGGGTGGATGCCTTCCCCTATTTTGCCATTTTACTTGACACACTAGGTATATGGACTTCTTCTATAGCTTCTAAGAACTCCTATTGAAGATAGATTGAGGGGAATTTTAGATTTGCCATGAACCTAGAGAAGAAACCTGTTAAGGCTATGCTACAGATATACCAGGTTAAGTTTGTATCTGCCCTGTTTGTGGAAGGGTTTATAAGGATCTTGGTCTCCTAGTTATAGAAAACTGTTTTACTAGATGTTTGTTGAGTTTACGCAATTCTATCTCAGCATATTCTGCACACCAAGAGTTGGGGCTTCCATATCTTTCAGGGGCAAAGCCTTTGCTCCCCCTGATTAGATGGATTTGGATTTGGATCAAACCTGAGCCTTATCACAATAGGGCAATTATTCAGAATCATCTAAAGCTGAATTAGGCTATGACTATTCCTTGGTTTGCCTAGTTAAACACCTCAATTGCTGCTTTGGGTCGTCCAGAGATGTTTAGTGTTCCAGACACCTGAACAAAAAAGCACATTGAGTGGACAAAAGATGTTTTCTTTAGGATTATGGAAAGAGAGTAGTGAATTGCAAAACCCTTTGTTCAGGGGTTTATATTGTTAAAAAAGGTACCCTACACAGAAGTTTATCTTACCTTTGTTATGCCTAGCAATCACTGTTATCTGTTAACAAGGTTTCGGTTTAGTTTGATCTAATGTGGCAGATGTATTGTTTTTTCACGCACTGCAACAAGACAACTTGATGCACTGTGCTGCATGAAAGGGAGAGGGCAGGAATACACCATATTTAACATTATATGGCATAGTCCTGTCCTCTCCTTGCCCTGGTGCACTTAGTCCAAACTAGCACGAATGCAGGCACCCTAGCGTCATGGTGCAAGTGTTCCTGTGTTTCAGGCAGAATTGTTCTTGTGCAGGAAAGTACACCCTCCTGCACAAAACCAATTCTTAGAGGCAAATTCCTCTTCTAAGTGTGCTGCGGAATGCAGAAAGAGGAAACAACCAGGAGAAAATTTTCCTCTGGTAGGAAGACGTACAATTTCGATGCATTCCAAGGTCTAGCAGATTTGGCAAATCAGGGAATGCATCAGAACACATTGGTGGATGTGTGGGAACAGCCAAGCTCCACCCAGGTAAGGCCTTCACCACACAGTGTAACATAAGGCAGCAATTTGCACTGCCTTGTGTGACACCTGATTTACCAATCCACGCAGGGTGACCTTGCGTGGCTTGGTAAAGTTGATTTTAGGTTTTGCGTCGTGCTGCGCCTCATTGTGTCTGCAAAAGTGACACAAAACAATAAAAAATTTGGCCCAATGTCACAGAGATCTATTTCTCAGTAAACAGTTGTAAGCATAGCCTACAGCTGTCTGTACAGAAGTGTTAGCAGAGAGCTCACTGTCTGAACAAGTTATATCATGCACGCCTTTCCACATGTTCAAAGGTGTTTGCAGAGGGGTCAGCCTCTCAGAGAACCCTTCTACACACAACCATCACCCTGTACGACCTATTAGCAAAAAGGCCAGTCAAGGCCTATCTATCACCAAATGTTACTACACACAGACACACCATGTTGTACAAAACTTCCACTAGACAGTATAGTTTTTCCGTACATTCTTCTAGCTACATCCTACACCCTACAGTGTGAAGAGATATTTCCACAGATAACCCAGTTCCTGACCAAATCCTATTGTGGGACGTTTTCACCATCATGAAAGGGATTTGCCATTCTCTCAGTACAGTATTGTACATGCAGCTTTCAACCCACATACTGGTGTTAGCAGAGAGGCCAGTCCCTCACCAAATTCTACTGCACACACACATCTTACTTTACAAAGGTCTTATTAGAGAGGCCTATGCCTCAGTAAACATTTATATGAACAGTCTTCAGCGTGAACGTGAGTGTTAGCTGAGGAGCTCAGTCTCTGAATTCATTGAATTATGCATGTATTTCCACATCATGTTCAGAGGTGTTTGTAGATGGGCCAGTCTTTCGAAAAATCATTTTACAGACTCTTCTCTCTGTACGGAGTGGTTAGGAGAGAGGTCAGCCTATTGCCAACGCCTACTACAGAGAGACATCATGTTATACAAAGCTTCCATTTGACAGGGCTCTGTGTCAGTGATCTATCTATCCACAGCCTTCAGTCTGTAGAGATGTTTTAGCAGACACTGCAGTACCTGAGCAAATCCCATCATAGACACCGTTCACAATGCTCAAAGGTTTAGGCAGAGGGGGCAGTCTCTACGTAAACCGTCCTACACACAGTCCACACTCTTTATAGAGGTGTTAGCAGAGAGGAAAATCCCTCACCAAAGACCACTGCACGCAGACATCATTCTTTACATAGGTACAGAGAGGCCTATGTCTCAATAAACTGTTGTAAGTATCTCCTTCAGGCTATTGAGAGAGTTTACGAAAGGCCCAGTCCCTGAATAATTCAAATTAAGGACAAGTTTAACCAAGTTCAAAGATGTTTACAGAGGGCCAAGTCCCTCACTCAACAAATCATAGTATGTAGTCAAATATGTAGATGTCTCAGAAGATAAATTATTGTCAGAACAAAGCCTACTACTTACATACTTCCTTGGATTCATATTTTTCTAATGTTTTACAGCTGTTGTGATTATTATCATGCAAATAAATTAAAATGTGAAGAACTGAGACCAAAATTAATGAGCAGAATCATTTCAGGGAGAGTAGAAACACACTTTCAGTTCTGGTGTATCTTGTAAGAAGAAAGTTATATTCAAACGAATAGATTAGTGTTTGCGGGGGATTCAGATGCACATGCGCATAAAATAAAAGAAGCGCTTCAAAACAGAGTAGATTACATAAGGGATGAATTGTTTCAGAGGTGACCCGATGTCCTCTTTATGAGTGGAAGTTTAGAAATATTTGCAACATAAGACAATAGTCTATTAAAAAACGTAAGTTTTTTTTCCTTAATAAGTGCAACAGAGGAACTGTGAGGCAAAAAATTAGCTTTTACAAAGTCTAGATCGTTGTTGAGTTAGAAAACTCTCCAATCTACAAGGACATTCATTGGCTTGTTTATTAAAGCAAGTTTGTACAAGCATTTTCCACCACATAGGAATGCTGTCTGTGCACCACACAAAAATGTGTCAGCTAGTGAGAAAGATATTAGTACTTAGGGTCTCATTAGGATGTTGTGATGTTCGCCACGACATCGTAAAGAGTGAAACCCGCCAAATTACAATGGTGGGGGTTTTCGTAACGGATGCAAAGTGCGTCTGCCGCTTTTCTGCCGGCCGGCAATCGTTCCGATTGCCGGGCTGAATTGGCCCCTAATATGGTGGCGGAGCCTGGCAGGCACCGCCATCCATATTAGGATGATGTGATGTGAAGGACTTTCCATGGCGGCTTTGCCGCCATGGAAAGGCTGGTGGGAATTGCTTTGAGGGCCCGTTGCAGGCCCCCGGGGGCTGCACCCTCATTGCCATGCACAAGGTGGCAGGCACTGCTCGGTGCCTGCCACCTTGTGCATGGCAATGCACAATATATATTTTTGGCATTACTGCGGGTGCTGCTCACAGCAGCACCCGCCGCAATGTTAACAATACGGATTGCGACCACCAGGGTGGCGGTCGCATCCTAATTGGTGGTGCGGGACCGCCGCACCACTGGCGGCCTGTCCCAACACCGCTAGGGTGGCGGGCGGACTGAAGTCCACCCGCCATCCTAATGGGGCCCTAAGTTTGCTGACCTGGCGCTGATACTTGCAAAGTCAGAGGTTAGAATGCATTGGAAGGCCACTAGGGGCCCAATATTGGTTAAATGGCGGGAAGAACTTGTTAAATGGGCAGGAGTGGAGGGTGCTGTGTTGTTTCAGGAAGTGAAGAGAGGGCGAGGTACGATTGATAGAGTCCAAACATGGGAACATCTGGTGGATTGTCTCACGGATCCCGCACCAGACATGCTGGACGGATCCCCCTTACCAGTGGGGGATTCCAATGGGGAGATCTCCTACGACCCTTAGAACCCATAACGGTGCAGGGGGGCTTTGTTCACATTAGGGGACAACCGGACACTGGACTTCCACTGTTGGATTTCGTATGAGGCAGCATGGCAAGGGCTGTGAGTTGGGTGGATGGGGCAGGGGTATGTTCCTTTGTAGCTGGGACGGGTCTGTGTTATGTTGGATTATGCACATTGAGCTCCTTTATTGTAATCTTAAGCTTGGAGCCTTTATATTTCACATAAACAGAGCATAAGGACATGAATGTTTATGCTGTGTTGTGCCCCGACCTGTGTTAATTATAATAAAACAATAACATTTTGTTTTAAAAAAAAAATAGTTAAAAAGCAGTGTTTTGTCAAAAGTTCACCACTAAATCTACAAGCCCTGAATAATACTCTGTTAAAGGTAAGTCTCCGGCAGGCGAGTACTATTGTAGACAATATACTTTAGACCAGAAAGATGACTGAGGAAAATTAAGTCTAAGTCCAGATTTATTAAAACAATATCATTACCGAAAATATATTAGACAATTTCAGGAACAAAATAGTAGCATTTGCAGCAACATCTGTTTAATATGTGTTTGTTGTCGCTGAACTCAATACAAAGCATAAACCAAAAAGTAGAAATGTTTGCTAAAACTGAAGAGACAGACATTGTACAGTTGTTTATATTGGCTGGCACGAACAGGTCCTCGTGCCAGCTCCCCCTGCAAAGGTCCTCCTGTCCAGCTTCCCCGCAGTCCACTACCTTTGGTTTGTGCCTCTTCTCATTTTCGGCTCATTTTCCTGCCTCTTCTCTGCTCACTCCTGTCCGCTATTTTGCCTCTTTCTGCTCATTCTGCCCATTATTTTGCCTCTTTCTGCTCATTTCTGACAATTATTTTGCCTCTTTCTGCTCGTTTCTGACCTTTATTTACCTCCTTCCGCTCATTTCTGACCTTTATTTTGCCTCTTTCCGCTCGTATCTGATCTTTATTCTGCCTATTTCTGTTCGTTGTGTTTCTGACCGTTATTTTGCCTCCTTCTGCTTGTTTCTGACCTCATTTTGCCTCTTTCTGATCATTTCTGACCTTTATTCGGACGTTGTATCCAGAGCGCCTGGATACCCTTAGGGGTGGCAGTGCTGCACTGTACAAATGCTGATTGATTGATTGATTGATTGATAGGTGGTAATCTTTTTGATTTATATATGCCTTACCAAACTGGATGATAACAAGATACCTGCAATAGGCATTCATAGTCAGTTGGACATTTTTCCTGTAAATACTGATAAAGTTAAGAAAGCCTTGCAATAACCGAAAATAGAAAACAGTTCTACAGAGATGTAGATGTAAACCAACATGTAATGTCTGTCAGTACACACCTTTCTAAGATTACAGATGGTGCCCAGTTTGAAAAAGTTGATTCTGCTAAAGCAGAAGAAATATTTGAACATTACAGAATACCTCCACTAGACCCTAGAGATATGATTGGTGAAGCTTTAGAATGATATCAAATGAAACAAGTGAAAGCATAGCTCATTTGTATGTGGGAAAAGACATTAGAAGTCCCTTATTATCCACTTCTACTTCCTACGGGAGATGGTGATCAATACAATGATCGGCCAGTACAGATTCTTGCTTCTGATTACAGATCAACTAAGTTGTATTCAGAAGAAGCACGCTTTGGACAAAACTTTACATATACTTTTCAATTTCTTTTTGAAAGTGAGCTGTCATATGCTCTCATAAGCTGTTGCACATGTTCTCAAAACTGGAGCACGATTTGCAAATATGACTGATAGAGATTTCATAGATAAAGATTATGGTAAACATGAGGTTCTTGAGTGCAACCTCATGAATCTGATGGTGTGTCAACGTGGAATAAATGAGTACTGGTTCTGTCCAAATGGTGAGTAAAAGTGTATGTTGTGTAATTTAGGTGCATCCAACGTGTTCATGACTCTGAGCTATGCTGAGGATGTTTGGAATGATCAGCATGATTTTCCTGGAAAGCTGACATAATATCAAGCTAGACATGCTTCACGTATTCACATGTTACTGTGGATAAAAGGGTTGCCAAAGTTTGGACACAATATTGATGAATCAGTATTATCACTCATTAAGCAATATGTTACATGAGAGATTTCAAATGAGTGTCAAAACAGAACTCTTAGGGACCTGTATTGTATTTTCAGTCTCCCAAATGTGGAAAATATTGTCGCCGCAGATATAGAGCCAAAGGAAAATACTACATAGATACCAGAGCACTCTTAGGAAAGTCCAATGAAACATGTATCAAGTCCATAAATTGAAGGATGCTGGTTAATTGAGTCCAATTTGCCTTATTGTGTTAGCATGAAGTATTCAGTACAAAGCATACATCGATATAAAACATAGCCCCAGCTGACACGTGTTTAGTCACACAGGTGACTTTATCAAGGCTGTAAAATGTATAACACAATGTCAGATATATAACTGTAAATATAAATACGAATGTGCAAGGAAAAACTAGGTTTAAATGTGATGAGTAGAAAAGGTGTATCCCGAAAGTATTCCTGAAGTAGTATGCAGAAAAATAGAAGACATCCAAGTGGGATATGGTGAGAATAGACAAGATGGGATTCTGTTCCTGTGTAGGATAAACATGATCACGTGAAAAAAAAAGGGATAATCATCCCATGTCCATAGCAAGGTAAGAAGTAGATGCACTTGTATCATAAAACGACCTATTGGTAAGACTAAAGATAAGGAGATCGAGACATGTAGCAAGAGAACCAAGTAAAAGGGTCTGAGCGCGTGTTCTCAAGATGATCTGATACACCAACTTAGTCTGTGGAACCACGTTCATACCACAGGAGGGAAAGTCAATCAATCAATCAATCAAAACGAGCTTTATTCGATTTTAAACATTAAAATCATAAAAGCAGGCAATAAAAACATATCATCACACATCATAAAAATTTCATTTAAGACACATTTGCTAAATAAAATTTCATTAAAAAACAATTCATTTAACAGTAACTATTTTTTAACGTCCAGGGATTAAAATGTATTATACTATACATCATCACATAACTATGTTTCTATCATAAATTTTACATCTGGCATTCAAATATTTAGAGATTTTCTAGCTCTGTTATGTTATGTTATGTTATCCGAGTTTGTAAAGCGCACAGCTGCCCCAGCAAAGAGGCGTCCCGGCGCTACCAGCGTCAGAAGGAACAAGGCCAAGAACACAACAAGTAGGCAAAGGGAACAGACAGAACCAAGAAGGACTAGACAGAAGGAAAGAGAAACGTTTTGATTGCTTTCCTGAAGTCCACCATACGATCCAAGCTGCGAATCTGAGGGGGCAGGGAGTTCCACAACTTAGCAGCTAAATAGCGGAAGGACCGACCTCCCACCCGAAGGCGCTTCACATGGGGGACAGTTACCAAATGCTGTCCCAGAGAACGCAGCTGGCGAGTGGGGACATACAAGGTTAGCAAATTAGTCAGGAGACTGGGCGAGGCGAGCTTCAAGACCTTAAAAGAAAGGCAGAGAGCCTTAAATTGGATCCTTTTGGCCACTGGAAGCCAATGTAACCTCCTGATGGCCCCACTGGAAGGACAGTTACGTGGGAGCCCCACCAAGGCTCTGGCGGCAGCGTTTTGAACGCGCTGCAATCGCAGTATCTCAGCCTGATTAGCTCCCAAAAGGAGCGAATTAGCATAGTCCAATCTGGATAAAATGGCTGATTGAACAATCACTTGGCGAGTGGATGAATCAAAGAATTTCAACAGGGGCTTAAGTCCCCAGAGGAGGCCAAAACAGGTACCTGCAACTCTTTTGGTATGTTCTTGAAAACTAAGGGTATCGTCCATCCATACCCCCAAATTTTTTACCACCAACTTAGGTGTGGGAGAGCTACCAAGTAAGTTGGGCCACCATTGTTCACTCCAGAGGCTTCTGTCCCTCCCCATCAACAATAACTCTGTCTTAGTCGCATTCAACTGAAGACAGTTTAAAGTCATCCACTCAGCCACAGCGGTCAAGCCGCTCCGAAACCTAGAAGCATCTAGAGTGGAACCATCGGACAGGGCCACCACCAGCTGTGTATCATCTGCATACGAGACCATAGTGAGGCCCATGTTCCTAGCCACTCTAGCCAGAGGTTGAACATAAAGATTGAACAATATAGGGCTCAATGCAGAGCCCTGTGGTACCCCCTGCCCGATGGAATGAGCCTGAGAAAGAAATGGGGGGCCGACACTGGAAAGATCTCTCTTTCAGGAATGATCTAAACCATTCTAGTGCCAGGCCCACAACCCCGGCATCCTCCAGGCGCTGTAACAGAATTCCATGTGAAACCGTGTCAAATGCGGCACTCAGATCGAGTAAAATCAGTGCCGCCGTATGACCCGAATCAAGAAGGGTCCGCAGATGTTCTGTCACCGCCAGAAGAGCCGTCTCTGTACTGTGACCAGGGCGGAAACCATTTTGAGAAGGATCCAAGATGTTATTAGTAGTGAGATATTCCGTTAAAATATTATTAACATGGGCCTCCGCAATCTTGGCTACCCAAGGAAGGAGCGATATAGGCCGGAAGTTTTCCAACTTTGCTGGGTCAAGTGAGGGTTTTTTAAGAATGGGGGACACCCTCGCCTGTTTCCATGGAACGGGTACCACAGCTGTAGTAAAAGAGGTATTAACAACATGGCACAAAGGTGTCAGGAAAAGAGACAATGAATCCCTGAACTGGGCAGGTTTTAAAGGATCGGCCGGAGAGCCAGATTTGATTTTCCTGCTCAGTAAAGAAAATTCTTCCTGCGTTATACTGGGAATAGCTGCCAGAAAATGTAAAGGAGAGGACTCCTGCCGAGCGGCTGGAGGGAGAGACCCTTGCGGAAAGGACCGATAGATGGTATTAACTTTATCCACAAAAACGTCGCTAAGTCTTCGCACTGTTGCTCAGAAGTAATCATAGAAACAGAGGAGTTACTCCTTACTCTGAGGTCCTTAAGAATTTTAAAAATACATTTGGCCGGATTAGAGCTAAGCCTTATTTCGTTAGCATAAAAAGCAGCTCGAACCGTACAAATGGTTCTATGATAATTTTTTATAGCGGACAAATAGCATTTTTTTGCCACCGAGTCATAACCTTTCCTCCATGCACGCTCAAGTTTCTTGCAGGCTTTCCGAAGTGCAGTCAAAGTGTCATTGTACCATGGGCTAGGGTTCAAAGTGCGGCCCTTCAGCCATTTCGCTGGAATAAGGGAATCCAACACTTGGATAATCCAGTTACAAAAGGCTCTATAGCCCTCATCTGCATCATTATGTGGAGCCGGCAGATTGACAGCAAGAAGCGCATGAAAGTCCTCCAATCTCAATTTCGCCAAGGGCGTTTAAAAACAGAGGGAAAAACAGTCTTATTAAGGGGCTCAGGGGCCGAGAAAGACATAGAGATCAAAAAGTGGTCAGACCAAGCGACAGGCTTAGGGGTCTCCACCATAGCAAGAAAAATATTGGAGAAAACAGGGTCCAACAGATGGCCAGCTAAGTGGGTGGGGCCAGGGACCAATTGAATTAGTTGGCAAGCTGCCAAGTCCGCAAGTAAACTACTAACTGCGGTATCTTGCACCAGATCAAAATGTAGGTTAAGGTCACCGAAAATGCTAAAGTTAGCTGTATTCATAGCAAGCGTGGAAGTATATTCCAGCAGTACACTTTTCAGAAAACCGACCATAGATCCTATACAATAATAATTTCCCAACATCTGTAAATACAAAAAAGCAGGGCGACATTGTCTCCATCCCCCCTGTTTTAATAACGGTAATACCCATCTTCGCCTTTCATCCTTATAGAATTTGCAGAATAGGATAACGTGAATAGTTGTTTGTAATGAAATATTATCACAAGGACATCGATAGAGTTCCCTTGACCAATTGTTAATATCTGGATGGCTAATCAAACGGTGGAAAGTCCCAAATCTAAAACGCGTTAGTATATACCTGTCGTATCCCCCAATATACAGGTCAAATATGGTTGAATATTATATATTGTAATAATTAGTTGATGTTCAACCACCGTAGGTTTATTCATTTCCAAAGTTAACCTATTTTCTTCTAGATGGGTCATACAATTTTTTTTTAAATCCTTCCGATTAATACAATTCATATTTTCGGGTAGGGAAAAATACTCTGGACGCCCAATGTCCTGCATAAAATTACTTACATACTTCAACCAGGGAATCTTGCTGGCGTTATCTAGTTTCATTACATCAGTTATTATTTCCCTATTTAAACCAGTGCTAGCAGAGGTCCAGATTCTGTGCCAGAGCAGCACCGGTTGCGCCTTAATAAGGTCAGAGATATATGTTACTCCTAATTCGCTATGGCAATTAAAAACTGGAGCACTGGCCGGGACTGCCAAAATAAATCTTAAAAAGGCGTTTTCCACATATTGGATCGATGTGCAATCATAAAAGCCCCAAATACCTGCCCCAAAAGTTGCTATGCTCACGCATTTAGCTTGATAGATTTTTAAAAGAATTTCTGGTGGCCTTTCCCCCAATTTTTTTGTAAATTTAATTAAGGCCGCGGTAGACTTCATAAACAGAAGGCTCCTAGTCTTTATCGCTAGTGCCCAAGACCCTGTGCGATCAAAAAGAACACCCAGGTAACAAAAGGAGTTAATAGATTCCACCCTGCTTCCCCAGCTTGAAAACTGCGGTCCTTATGTTTCCCTCGCCCACAGGTCATAATAAAACTTTTCTTTACATTCATTTTTAATCCAAGGTTGTCCATAAAACTTGTATAAAATGTAAGAGCCTTCTGAAGACCAATCTGGGTACGTGCCATAAGTACGGCATCGTCGGCATAGAGGAGGGAGACTATCGGGCGTTTATTTACATATGGCGGATCCCCAGCATTTGCCACCAACTCCTGTTCCAAAGCATTTGTATACAAAGTGAACAGCAGTGGTGCCAAAACGCAGCCTTGCCTCACTCCCTTCTCAACTTTAAACGGCACAGTACACTTCTCCCTTAAGTCCGTACCGGACTTTTGCTGTAGCGCCAGAGTATAGCTCTCTTAAAAACTGTATTAAAATAGGATCAACCTTTAAATCTCTAAGAACGCCCCACAGCTTATTATGAATTACACAATCAAATGCAGCTGTGAGGTCAACAAATGCCAAATAAAATTTCCCCTTTTTTGCCTGCGTGTACTTTCCAATTAAAATATTAAGATTAAGAACCTGCTCGTTAATACCTAGACCTGATCTAAAACCGTACTGTACATCACTCAAAATACTATTTTCTTCCGCCCATAATTGCAACCGGTCTAAAAACAATCCTGCCCGCAACCTTCATGAGTGAATCTAACAAAGATATCGGACGGTAGCATGCAGGATTTTCCCGATCCCCCTTTTAAAAATGGGGACGATGATTGATTCAGACCAAGTACCTATGAATCCCTTGCGCAACAAGCTTGTAAGACCCGTGTTAAAATTGGACCCCACATTTCAAAATTAGACTTAAAAGATCAATTGGTACCCCATCAGGACCGGGGCCTTACCACTCTTACTTGCCTTTATAGCCGAGGTAACATCCTGCAAAGTTATATGGAAATCAATGGGTATAAAATTCTGGTGTTCCCCTTCCGTATCTTGCCCACAAACTACTTCCCTCTCACTGATCTTCTGTAGGGAATAGACGCTTGAGAAGAAATCCACCCAAATTTTTTCCTCTATTGCTACCTCGATTGATGGTGCATCCAGTCTATTGTTAAGGAATGGGGCGTTCACAGCTAACCAAAATTGTGAACTATCTTTGCTCAAGGCTGCATCACTTAGATTCTTCCAAGCCTTTTCTTTTAGTTCGTTCATCCTGTTTTTTCTGGCTATGGTATACAACTTTCTACAGATCCTAATTTCCTCTTTATCTCTTACTGATCTATGTAGAGCATTCTTTAAATTCGTATAACTTTTTGTACAATTGTTATCGAACCATCCCTTACTGGTGTTACAAGTACCTTTACTTTGCACTCGTAACGTACTTCTCACAGTCTCAGTTATACAGGAGAAGGCTTTTAAAATATTTTTGTGCGTCGGGCTTTCACTTTTCACAAATAGAAATTGGCACATACGCATTTGTAATTATTTCTTTACTTAGCTCCGCAGGGTCCTGGCTTGACCATCGGATTGTATAACCATTTTGTCTTCCCATTTCTATATTTTGTACCCATGCTATTTTATTACAGTTTCTCCTTGCTTTATTTGTAGGAGTTGCAATATCTACACTTATTGCCAAGTGATCACTCATTACGTTTTGATGAATGTTATACCCTATAACATAACTTGCATAACAATTTGGCATAATGATAAAATCTATTGTCGAATCGGCTCCTCTGCCAATAAATGTGTGACCAAACTCCACCTTCGGGGTACATAGACAATTTGTAAAACCAAAATCATGTTTGAACAAAATCTCATTATACAAATCTCCTTTATCAGAATGAGAGAAATGAATGGGTGGGTCATCTTCCTCCAATGTTAATCCACATCTTCCTATTTCAGCCAAAGGACACAAGCCAACGTTAAAATCCCCACCCCAAATAGGAATGATTTCAGTCTCTGTATCAGATTTTAAGCTGGTAACATCCTCACTGAGCTTCTTCAAAATGGCGCCCAGTTGCCCTTTTTCTACATTATTATAAAAGTTAATCACAGCTAAAATACAGTTCACATCCAAGTGTATTAAAACAATTTGATAATAAATTTCAGAGCTAATCATATTAATGTTTTGAGCCCCCAGCAAATTTGAAACATATACACAAACTCCACCCTTAGATCTTCCACTAGATGATTGCATTGCTGGCGTATGAAAAGTCCTAAAACCATTAATAGTTATTTCCTCGATGGCCCAGGTCTCTTGTAAACATATTATGTCAAAATTATTGATGAAATCCAGCCAAACTGTGTCATTCACTTTGTTCTTTAGTCCCGCGATGTTCCAAAAAAGAACTCTACAGGCTTTTACATCCTGGGCCACTGTTTCAAGCACAGTTACAGGCTGATTGCTAAGTTCACCCTCGGATTGTGAGTTAGGATCAAAATCTCCCATACCACCCATCAATATGGAGGATCTGCTCATGTAATCTGTTTCGATTAACTCCTCACATATAGAATTACTTTCCTCCTCGTCGAGTAACTTAGCCTCTGTTGGACTAAACCAAACTAATGCATCTGGGGTTTCTATAGTATGTTTGATTTCATTCCCCGAAGAATTCAGCCCATTTATTAGTCAATCATTTTCATCTAAAGTTGTTAGTGGCCCAAATCTATTTGATGTTGCTAAGTTAAAAAGTGGGCCATCTGTGAGCTGTTTACATGGGCCATAATTTTCGGGCTTTGCGGAACACGAAGGTTGATAAAAAAGCCCAAAGGGAGAACTTGTATATTTGAATAGATATGGCTAGGCTCTTGTGTTCTCATTAGGATTTCTCTTACAAAAATAGGTGATCCCAATGAGAGGGCGATACAATCACCTTCACAGAGTTTATTATTATTTCCCACCCAATCAATTCTCCTCACCATCTTAAATTCCCTAAAGAGGGCACTAGTCAAGCCCGTTCTGTTTCCCAACCAATGTAAGGTTTTATTTCTTAGGGCAGGCCAGGTTTCAGTATCGGCCAATGGCAAGGGCGGGACGTTTGCTAAAATGATTGTGTAGGGTGTAGCTGCCGGCGGCAAATTTAATGTTTGCAAACTGTGCATTACCGCTGGTGCATAACTGTCTAATGTAGTCATTCTTGTATTTTCCCCTCCCAGCCGACTTTCAACTAATTTGTGTTGTGTCCTTCCCATCTCATTTAATGTATGCACCACTCCTTTTTGAGAAGAAATATTTTTCGTAGTTGCAGATATATTGGGGTTTAATACTTGTCTCTCACCCTGATCTCTCGCCCTATGCGATGTCTTTAATGTCAGAGGGGCTACATTTTGGGCTACCTTCTCAGAGTATGTGCTCAAACCCAATAATTTTTGAGGTTCTTGAATGGCCTTAATCTGTGCTGTTAAAATTTTCTCAATTCCTAATTCTATTTTATCCAATCTGCCTGTAAGGATATTAATGGCTTGTGTAACGGACTCAGTTAGTTCTTTAATTGCCACGGACAGACTTGCCGATTCACATGAGGTTGCATCACATTTATTATTTACCTGTAATGCATTAGTAATACCTCTTTCTTTATACAATTTATTTTTAGGGCCCTGAGATTTTCCCTGTGGCTTACTTAGATGAGTCCTAATTGGTTTTGGAATAAGTTGTACTATGTGTAAACCTTTAACTGCAACATCCAATTTTCTTGAATTAGGTGATTTACACGATTTTTTAGGCGGAGGGAAATGTTCATTTTCTGCTTCTTCTAAAGAAATATCCTCAGTAATTACCTGGATACATCCGTTGTTTTGATGCTCAGGAGGAGTCTCGCCCGGGATAACGTACTCAGTAGCCTCTACACCATTTGGGATAGTATTTTTATCTTTAAACTGTATGGGTAGCAATAGTGGATCCACTGTATCGATATTTAATGTTTCTTCTACGGAGATTATCTGTCTTTCGATATCTCCAACTGCACCAGTTAAATAGTTAAGCAGGGTCATGTTAGCTTTCTTATTTTAACTGGTGTTTTCGGTGTATGGCTCACTGTCTGCTTTCTTTTTCCCATGGTACTAATAGTCTAATAGTTTAAATGACTACTACGACTGCGACTGGGGCTCAGTATCCTCAGTGGGCACAACCCGTTCGCTAACTCTCCCACACTAAATATAAAGTGCAAAGTGCTAATTCTAAAATGATATCGGGCCCCAGAAGAGAGAGAGTACAAATACAAATATAATTTTTATGCCTCAAATTTCAATAGGCCTCAGATTAAGAATAAAAATAAGTTAACACTTTTAAATGGCGGTACAATATTAAAAATACAATATTAAAAGTACAGTTAAAGTGCAATGTGCAAAGTGCTAGGTATAGGTTTAAAAAAGTTCGAAGTTCAAAAACTAAAACTGTTCAAAAGTCAAAAATAAATGTCAAAGGAAAAATGGCTATGGACCTTGCCTCTTTAGATGCAATACAGCTGAAAACGGCTAGTAGAGCACTCACACTTAAGAAAAGCCGCAATACCTCTCAGTCAACCCCTGTTGAGGGACGGTGTCCAAAATGTTAGGAGGGTAGCCCTGCCCTGCCTCTTCCTGTCAATGACGGGCAAGGACGGGCCCGCCCTTGGCCCGGGCTTCGCCCGGGCACAGCCCGCGCGCGTCCCGCGCTGCGGGAGGTGCAGGGCCCTCTTATTGCGCCTCCGGGCGCAAGTGCGGCATCAGGGGAGCGTCAAGACTGCTGTGGCTGCTGGGGGATGTAGTTTTGGCAGGCCGTTCCCCTCACGGCACGTTGGTAAGTGTAGTGGCCGTTCCCTCACGGCGCCAAAAGAAATGGAAGAGAAGCCGTTCCCTTCACGGCTTTTTGCTGGTCCCGCGCTGCGGGAGGTGCAGGGCCCTCTTATTGCGCCTCCGGGCGCAAGTGCGGCGTCAGGGGAGCGTCGAGACTGCTGTGGCTGCTGGGGGATGTAGTTTTGGCAGGCCGTTCCCCTCACGGCACGTTGGTAAGTGTAGTGGCCGTTCCCTCACGGCGCCAAAAGAAATGGAAGAGAAGCCGTTCCCTTCACGGCTTTTTGCTGGTCCCGCGCTGCGGGAGGTGCAGGGCCCTCTTATTGCGCCTCCGGGCGCAAGTGCGGCGTCAGGGGAGCGTCGAGACTGCTGTGGCTGCTGGGGGATGTAGTTTTGGCAGGCCGTTCCCCTCACGGCACGTTGGTAAGTGTAGTGGCCGTTCCCCTCACGGCGCCAAAAGAAATGGAAGAGAAGCCGTTCCCTTCACGGCTTTTTGCTGGTCCCAGTTTAGGAGTAGCCTAACTTTACTACTCCTAAACTGAGAAAAATCCTAACTTTAAGACTTTCGGCAATCACAGAAGGCATTTAGGAGTCTTAAAGTTAGGAGTCCTAACTTTACTACTCCTAAACTGAGACAAATCCTAACTTTAAGACTTTCGGTATTCACAGAAGGCATTTAGGAGTCCTAAAGTTATGCACACAGCACTTGTTAATTGATTTTTTGGTCTCAGTATGTACTATATCTCGTGGAGGAATAGGACTACAAATCCCAGAATACTGAGAATGGTTGAACCTGTTTAACAGGAAATGACATGAAAAAAGTAATATATTTGTGAACACTGGGGGGTGTAAATTGATCATGAGCAAGGTCTCGTGAGGAGACCGAAATGTTGATCATGAACTTTGTTGTTTGAAACATAAGCAAATAAATCTTGATATTCGGCATGGCGGAGAGAGATCCTGTTCCTTTGTATGAGGAGTTGGGTGATATATATATATATATATATATATATTTATATATATATATATATATATATATATATATATATATATATATATATACATATAATAATGGCGGGCGGAGCTGGCGTAGTGCCTCTACACGGAGCTCCACAGAGTTTGAAAAAAACTCTGCTCCGCTCCCTCCCCGCTCCCAAATTAATAAAAAAATTTAAAAAGGCATTTACCTGCATGGCTGCCTTCTCCTCTACCTGGCCGCTCTCCTTCCTGCTCCTCGCCATCCTTCTTCTATGAAAAAAACCCTACGTTGTACGTCTTGCGCATACGTAGGGTTTTTTTTATAGAAGAAGAACGGCGAGGAGCAGGAAGGAGAGCGGCCAAGCAGAGGAGGAGGCAGCCACGCAGGTAAGTGCCTTTTTTTAATGTTTAATTAATTTGGGGGGGTGGAGGGGCTGGCTAACTCCGCTCCGCCACGGAGTCACAGTTTTGCCTAAACTCCGGATTCGCAATGGAGCGCGGAGTAGGCAAACCTCCGCAAACTCCGCTGACGGAGCAGAGTTACCCACCCAGGGTTAATATATATACATATATATATGCAACAAGGGCAAGTGGTGCCCGAAACGCGTAATCAGGTTCAGGAAACAGGAAATAAAGCTTTGACTTGCCTGCAGTTTTGGTGGTTCGTGAATCCTTTGTTGCTGAAGTGGTGTGGACTGGAGCAGACGAAGGATTTTGGTGATTTCAATATATATATATATATATATATATATTTAATGAGACACACACACATATGTTACCAGTCTTCTATAGAGATGCAAATTGAGAAAGGGTTTACGTATATCTTAAGTAGATGCTCTTTTTCTTTTGTTGCAAGTGCTGCCTTATCTTGGCAGATGCTTGCTCCAGTGTGGATGTGTTCTATGATTTCTTTCTGTGTTTTCTAAGAGTAGGTTTTTCCTCGAATACTGCTTTGCTGGCAAAAGGAGCTATAACTCAGTGGCTTTCGCTATTGCCTCTGGTCCACAGAGTCCTAGATATCTATAGGTTCACATCACAATTTGAGGTCATATCATATTTATGATAATATTCACTGTTTTCTGATGCAGTGCTGTTCCCTTATCATGGTCACGCTTTTCCATCACTTCCAGGATTTTTCTTACTTATGTTGACTTACTTATGTTGACTGTGGTCCTTGCCACAGCTCTCCTGGGGAGCCATGTGCTCCTTCTCATGTAACTTCCTACACACGTCCGGTCTTCTATCTTACTTGAGAGCGGCTAGTTCTATTTGAGAACTTTGGGCCTGATTCACAGAACTAACTTACGTCAAAAACGTAAAGTTAGTACTTTTTGGTATTCACAGAATACACTTACTCATTTTGGTATTCACAGAATGAACTTACTCATTTCGGTATTCACAGAAGTATTATCAATCTAAGAACACTGACACCTTATGGCCTTAACCAGAGTGAGGAACTGTACAGCCATCTTTAATAGAACCATATGTAAAGAAAAGAACATTAAACTCAGGATCGAGTGCCATTCACCATGTCAAACTGAAAACATGAAAGTGCATTCCCTGATTACATCTCACAAATACAACTGTGTCTTCCCACTAGAGGGATAGTAATTCCAAGAACAGAGTGGTTGGAACAATTCCAAGCTGCAAAAAATCAAATGTAAACAAGACTATTGAAAAAGACTGTTTGGGATTGCATTTTTGGATACAAGTTACAAATGAACTCATTTTTATCTTTTATTTTTCCTTAGTTCTCAATTCTTACAATTTGTATATAATTATTTTGTTAATTGATTTTTTGGTCTCAGTATGTACTATATCTCGTGGAGGAATAGGACTACAAATCCCAGAATACTGAGAATGGTTGAACCTGTTTAACAGGAAATGACATGAAAAAAGTAATATATTTGTGAACACTGGGGGGTGTAAATTGATCGTGAGCAAGGTCTTGTGAGGAGACCGAAACGTTGATCGTGAACTTTGTTGTTTGAAACCTAAGCAAATAAATCTTGATATTCGGCATTGCGGAGAGCAATACTGTTCCTTTGTATAAGGAGTTGGGTGATATGTAGTGGTTGGGCTCGACCGCGAGGATTCCGCACTAACCACAGAGCACCTGAACCCGATGGAAATTGAGCCTACGGAGTTGAATATATATATATATATATATACATATACTTGTCCAGAAAGATACATATAAAAAGATATGCACATATTTATAAATTCACTAAAAAAAACAAAGGTAACAGGGACGTTATAGTTTTTTTTTTTTACTTTATTTTTGTATTTTCATAACAACAGAGATCACAGCGGTACATTATTCAATTTCAGTTTGTGTACATAGTAATGATAGTCACAATACATCATATCATATTTCAACCTATATATCTCCATCTTCTTGCTTTTGATTCAACAGTGTTATGTTCACAATTGTATCCTGATTAACATTGGTACACAATAAGCTTCATAACAATAGAATGGAAGATCGCCTGCATGCATTCTGTCCCCCTTACCCTTTGACATACCTCTTTTCAACTGTATTTAGATTTATGTCTTTTGCCTTGGGACGGTTTAATGAGATGTCCCCTCCCCCCTCTGCAGTATTGCCCATCATATTTGAAGCGATCAGAGGCGGGGACCCTATAACTTTTAGTAGGCAGCCATCGTATTTCCCTTTATTTACTTGTGTGTAAGTAAGTGATCAGTGGGTCCCAGATGTTCCTGGGAAGAGAAGAGGTCGGCAATAGTTCAGTGTATGTGGTGAGCTGATCCTTACTATATATTAAATCATTCAGCCACTCCTTAAATTTGGGGGCTCGCCCCGTCCCCATTTACAGGCCACTCACCTCTTTGCCAGCAGCAGGCCCAATTCTATGAACCTTCTGTGCAGTGGGGGGAGCTCCTCAGTATACCCCAATATTGCAACAACGGGCGACAGGGGGAGTCGGCAGCCCACCATCTCAGCTATGGCCTCTATCACATCTCTCCAATATTTCTGTACTGTTTCACACTGCCAGGATAAGTGCAGAAAGCCAGCGCCCTCTTGGCAACATCTATCAAAGTGATTGTCTTCCCTTAATTTGTATCTATGTAGGCGTACTGGCGTGTAATATGCTCTTTGTATGAATTTAAAATGGATGATTCGCAACCAACTACTTGCTGTGATAGCCCCTGTTTGTGTACAACAATAGACCCATTGCTTGTCCGTTCATGCAATATTTAAGTCTGCCTCCCAACCACTTCTTGCGGCCTGCTGTGCATATGGACGTTCCAATGAGGCAGCTTGATAGAGGCGGGAAACTGAATGAGATACATCTTTCATTTGGTACAACGTGTGTAAAGTGGCACAGGTCGCAGGTTCCTGCGGGAAACTGGGAGTATTTGCCCTCATTTTGTGCCTGAGTCTGATGTAGAGAAAGATTTCTAGCGGTGTTGTGTCTCCGTCACCCAGTAATATTTGTCTGTCCTTAAATGTTCCATCCTGGTAAAGATCGCCCATCGTGTGTAGGTTTCTTATTTTTAGTATGTTCCTGCAAGCAGTTTCATGGGTAACTGGTGCCCATCGTGAGAACGCTAGAGGGATCGATGGGGAGTATGGGAAGGATCATCCCACTTTGCTGGTCAGTCATTTCCACGCACGGTTCGTACATGCTACAGTGGAATGCATAGTACTTACCAGCGGAACATCTGACCCCAGGTAAACCTCTGATGGCAGCGGTGTCATATAGCTCTGCTCAATGGTGAGGTGGGGCATGAATTGTGGGGGGAAGCACCAGTATATTGCATGATGTGCCTGGGCACAGAGAAATTACAGCTCTATATCTGGCGACTCAAACCCACCTCGAGAAAATGGAAGCGTTAGTGTTTGCCAATTTATGCGGGGATGCTTTTCTCCCCATGCCAGTCTGATGAGTTGTGTTTGGGTAAAACTACCATCTTCATCAGCAAGATTCTGCCAGCCAATGAAAGCGGCATTGCCAACCAGCATGTGATTTTATTAGTAATAGCCTCCAGAGCCACTCCATAATTTGCCCTCAGCGTCTCTGCCCTATCTCTAGCTATCCAGACCCCCAGATATTTTATCTGTGAGCGGCACCATGTCAATGGGAATTCTGATGGGAATTCAGGGCTAGCCGGAGTCAAAGGGGAAGATTTGCGACTTACTCCAGTTTATATGTATGCCTGAAAGATCTCTAAATTTTATGAATTCTTGCAGCACGGGATTTAGGCTCTCATTAGGTTCTTGAAGGTAGAGTGCGATGTCATCCGCATATGAGGACACCAGAAGTTTTCGGGAGGGAAAGGGGATAGCGTATTCCCTGTGGTGCTGTCGAAGTTTGGACGCCAGCATTTCTATAGCCAGGGCAAAAAGCAGAGGCGATAGGGGACATCCCTGCCTGGTTCCCCTGGATATGGTAAAAGGGTCAGATAACAGCCCGTTGATTTGCGCCATTGCAGTTGGCTGATTGTAAAGTAGGGCTATCCAAGCAAGGAACACCAGGGGCAAACCCATGTGGGTCAGTATAGCTAGTAAATAGTCCCATTCAAGCGAATCAAATGCCTTAGTGGCATCTGAAAATATAGCCGCAGTGTTTGACTCTTGGTCTATATCCTGCAGTAAGGCAAAGATGGTGCTCAAATTCTGAAAGGTGGCCCTACCAGGAATGAATCCAGCCTGGTCAGGCAGAACCAACACTTCCATAAGTAGATTTAACCTATTGGCTAGGATTTTAGTGAGTATCTTGGAGTCGCTATTTATTAAAGGCCTATAGGCGTCGCATTTAGAGGCGTCTTCTCCTGGTTTAAGTAGAGAAATAATGAGGGTTTGTCTCATTGATGGTGGGACCATTACATTATCTGTAGCTTCCTCATACAGTTCTCTAAGTATTGGGGCGAGATCATCTGTGTAGCATTTATAAAATTCTGCAGGGATCCCGTCAGGCCCCGGTGCCTTGCTGGATCGCATCTGCAAAATAGCCTCCCATACTTCATCCTCCTCAATAGGGACTGATAGGAATTCCCTGCGGCTGTCATTTATCCATTCTAGAGTGGTGCCTTCAAAATACGTTGCCACGTCGATGTGTCCCCGTCTATGCGTTCTGTACAGTTGCTTATAATGGGAGATAAATATGTCAAGAATTTCCCCTGAATAAGTGTGTGTTACCCCCTCCTCATCTTCCACCCCAAATATTGCATTGGAGAACCTCGGAGCTCTTATAATCTCTGCCAAGGCCTTTCCCGGCCTCTCACCCTCTCCGTATGCATGAGCACTGGCATATTTTGAGCGGAACCGAGCCTCTCTTTCCGCAGTTTCTGTGAATTCTGTGAGTAGTTCCTTCAAAAGTGCTTGCTTCTTAGAGGCAGGTGGATCTAGTGTTGGTTTTTCAGTGGTCTTAATTTCTTTTTCCAATTTGCTAAGCGTATTTTGCAGAACCCTTAAGATGCCCCCACTTTTGGCTATGCATATGCCCCTAATAGTGACTTTAAAACTCCCCCAAACTCTTGCCAGTGTCAGAACGCTACCTATGTTATGAGGGAAGAATTCCTGTACTTCCTGCCTGATCTCTTCACGGAAACAAGAATCCAGGAGTGCAGTTGGGAGCAGCCTCCATGACCTGTATGGAGACGTATTGGTCGGGGGAAAGAACTTTAATAATATTGGGGAGTGGTCAGAAAAAGTTCTTGCCAGGTGAACAGCTTCCCTGAGCCACGAGAAGAGCCCAGCCAATACCAGCCAATAATCAATGCGGGACCAGCTAGAGTGAGCAGTGGAAACATGTGTACTTTCCCTCCATGTGGGATGTAATGTTCTCCACACATCCAGTAACCGGTGATCTGTTATAATATCATTTAGGCATTGGGCTGCTCTGAAATGAGACTCCACTGATCCGTTGGAAGGATCCAGCTGAGAGTTGAGGGCTAGGTTAAAGTCCCCTCCCCATATCAGGTGAGTGGATCCAATGTTTACTATAAGGCCCCATAGCATATAAAAAATTGTGCATCGTCCACATTGGGTGCGTAACAGATGACCAGCGTAACTGACTGCAAGACCACTGACTCATTGTCAGTGAAATTGCTCTCCCACCCTCGCAGCTCCACCATTAAGTGAGGCCTGCCCCTGCCCCTGCACTCTTGAGTGTTGGTGATCGAGGCCCTCCTCCACCCGCAGGTTTCCCTGCGCCTGATCCCTGGTGGTCCAGTGGACCTCTGTCTCCTTCCTCTCACTCTGCTCCTTCACTCGTTTTCACTCGTTTTTCTACCCTTCCTATCTTTCCCCTTTCTGCACTTTTCTGCATCTCTGCTCTTTTGTGCCTTATTTCTGCTCATTTTCCCTTTCTCTCGCTCTGCTCTTTCACTCGTTTTCACTCGTTTTTCTACCCTCTTTTATCTTTCACCTTTCTGCACTTTTCTGCATCTCTGCTCTTTTGTGCCTTATTTCTGCTTATTTCCCCTATTTTCTTTATCCATTATTTTCTCCCTTTACCTTTCCCCACCGCTGCTGCCCCCGTGGCCCCTCCCCCCCAGCGCGACCGGCCCAATCCAGATCCCCTCCCCGCTCCTGCCTCCCAGCTGTCCAGCCCTCCCCGACCCCTACTTAATGGCAGCCACTGTGGGGACAGGCGAGCAAGACCACTGACTCATTGTCAGTGAAATTGCTCTCTCACCCTCGCAGCTCCACCATTAAGTGAGGTGCCCCTGCCCCTGCACTCTTGAGTGTTGGTGATCGAGGCCCTCCTCCACCCGCAGGTTTCCCTGTGCCTCATCCCTGGTGGTCCAGTGGACCTCTGTCTCCTTCCTCTCACTCGTTTTCACTCGTTTTTCTGCCCTTCCTATCTTTCACCTTTCTGCACTTTTCAGCATCTCTGCTCTTTTGTGCCTTATTTCTGCTCATTTTCCCTTTCTCTCGCTCTGCTCTTTCACTCGTTTTCACTCGTTTTTCTACACTCTTTTATCTTTCACCTTTCTGCACATTTCTGCATCTCTGCTCTTTTGTGCCTTATTTCTGCTTTTTTTCCCTTTTTTCTTTATCCCTTATTTCCTCCCTTTACCTTTCCCTGCCGCTGCTGCCCCCGAGGCCCCTCCCCCCCAGCGCGACCGGCCCAATCCAGCTCCCCTCCCCGCTCCCGCCACCCAGCAGTCCAGCCCTCCCCGACCCCTACTTAATGGCGGCCAGTGCGCGGCCGCTGCACAGCCGCGGGCACCAGGCGCGCAGCTGGTGCCCCGAAGGCGCGTCAAAGGCAAGCCCGTCTGCGCCCATCTGCGACCCGTCCGCGACCAGCGCGAGGAACCCTGGACCTCCGCCCCACCAACGCTACAACCCAGCAGCACTCCACGCACTCAACCCAGGCTGCAACAACAACTGCAAGCTAGCATCACCAGCCGACACCCACGGACCCTTCAACTGTCACCGCTGCCGGCACACCTGCAGCACCGCCAAGAACACGGATCCAGCACAACCTGCCCACAAGAACACAACCGAACCGAAGACCCTGCAATGCATCCTCCTCAATGTCCGATCCCTCCACAAACATACCAGTGAAATCTGGGACCTCCTCGACAGCACCACCCTGGACGTAGCGTTCTTCACCGAAACCTGGACCAACACCACCTCGGGACCGGACATCGCCATCCCCCAAGGATACAAGATCTCCAGGAAGGACTGCCCCACCCGCCCAGGAGGAGGAATCGCCATCGTCCACAAATCCAGCCTCCGCCTGAGCACACTCCCTGACGAGCCCACAGAACTGATGGAACACCTTCACTTCAAGATACTGGCCAGCCCCACTGCCACCCTCCGAGGAACCCTCATCTACCGACCCCTGCACCCCGCGGACCCTTCGCCAACTCCATCACAGACATTATCTCCCTGCAAGCCATTGCATCCACCAACTACACCCTGCTGGTAGACAACTTCCACCTCGACAACCAACTGGACCCCAACACCACATCCCTCCTGGACAACCTCCACAACATTGGACTCCGCCAGATCATGACCAAGCCCACGCACTCAGCAGGACACACCCTCGACCCCCTCTTCACTACAGGAAACTCCATCACCTTCAGCCACACCACCGAACTCCCATGGACCGACCATCGTTGCGTCCACTTCACCTTCAGAACACCCACCATCCACAGACACCAGCACCTGCTTCCACAAAGAAACTGGACCAAAATCACCGACGACCAGCTCACCTCCTCACTCAACAACTCCACCCCAACCATCGCGGAAAACGACGACCCCAACACCGCAGACCGAACCCTGCATAGATGGATCTCGGACAGCACCAATACCATAGCTCCCCTCAAGAAAAACAACAATACCCGCGCCAAGAAAGCCAGATGGTTTACCACCGAACTTCGAGAGTCCAGACGCACATGCCGCCGCCTGGAAAAGGCCTGGAGGAACACCAAATCCACAGAAGCCCACAACAACTTCAGAGCCGCCACCAACGCCCACCATCAACTCATCAGAGAAACGAGGAAAAAGCGATTGAAGACAGAATCTCCACCCACGCGCACAACAGCAAGGAACTCTACAGCATCATCAAGGAGTTCGCCCAACCCACCAGCAAGTCTACCGACATCCCTCCCTCACAAGACCTCTGCGACAAACTCAGCACCTTTTTCCACCACAAAATCAAGAGCATCTACGACAACTTCGACGAAGACAACCAACACACTGAACCCTCACCAACCACCCCGACACCCAGAAACCAGCGTTTGATGACTGGACAGCCCTCACCACCGAAGACACACTGAAGACAATGAAGTCAATCCACTCAGGGGCCCCACGGACCCCTGCCCCACCACATCTTCAACAGAGCCGCCGACACCATCGCACCCATGCTCCGTCACACCATCAACCGCTCCTCGCGACCGCCTCGTTCCCCGATGACTGGAAACACGCCGAGGTCAACCCCTCCTAAAGAAACCCTCAGCGGACCCCACCGACCTCAAAAACTACAGACCCATCTCCCTGCTCCCGTTCCCAGCGAAAGTCATCGAGAAAGCCATCAGCAGCCAACTCGCCACATTCATTGAAGAACACAACATCCTCGACTCCTCCCAAACCGGCTTCAGAAAAAACCACAGTACGGAAACCGCCCTCCTCGCCGCAACAGACGACATCTGCACCCTACTGGACAATGGAGAAACAGTAGCCCTCATCCTCCTCGACCTATCAGCGGCGTTCGACACAGTCTCCCACTGCACCCTAATACGCAGACTCTATGACACAGGAATCCAGGACAAGGCCATCGACTAAATCTGCTCCTTCCTCTCCGGCAGGACGCCGGGTCAGACTCCCCCCTTTCCTCTCGGACCCCACACCTACCACCTGCGGAGTCCCCCAGGGCTCCTCCCTCAGCCCAACGCTCTTCAACGTCTACATGGCTCCACTTGCCCCCATCGTCAGAACCTACGCACTCAACATCGTGTCATACGCAGACGACACCAAGCTCATTCTCTCCCTATCCAACGAGCCCAACACCACCAGACGCAACTTTCGAGAAGGCATGGAAGCCGTCGCCAAATGGATGAAAAACAGCTACCTACAACTAAACACCAACAAAACAGAAGTACTCATCATGGGCCCAAACCCTGATGCCTGGAGCGACACCTGGTGGCCCCCCGCCCTCGGAAACCCGCCAACCCCGACAGACCACGCACGCAACCTGGGAATCATCCTGGACTCCGAGCTCAAAATGGACCGCCAGATCAACTCTGTCTCGTCTTCCTGCTTCCACACCCTCCGCCTCCTTTGTAAGACCTTCAAATGGATCCCCTCAAACACCGATAGACAGCCACTCACACCCTGGTCACCAGCAGACTCGACTACGGCAACGCACTCTACACCGGAATAAACAAAAACCTCATCCGCAAGCTACAGAACATCCAGAACGCCACCGCAAGACTGGTCCTCAACCTGCCAAAACACTGCCACATCTCCCAGCACCTGCGCACATTCCACTGGCTCCCCGTCGAGGCGAGAATCACCTTTAAGATGCTCACCCATGCACACAAGGCCCTCCACGGCACCGGACCAGCATACCTGAACAGCCAACTCAAATTCCACGCACCCCAAAGGACCCTACGATCAGCCCAGATCTCCTACGCCGTGGTCCCCCGCACCAGAAATCCCAGATCGGGAGGCCGCTCCTTCTCCTTCCTCGCAGTCAAAGCATGGAATGCCCTTCCGCTCCACCTCAGACAGACAACATCGCTCCCCATCTTCGCAAGAAACCTCAAAACCTGGCTCTTCGACAGACCCCCTCCTTGATGGAATGGAACCTGCACCCCCCTACCCCTAGCACCTTGAGACCCTTACGGGTGAGTAGTCGTGCTTTAACAAACTCCTGATTGATTGATTGATTGACTGCATAGCCAGTCTACCCCACATGATACAGTACCTTCCCTGGGGGTCCTGCAGCCCGCCCACAGGGCAATATCCCACACCAGCTTTAATCAGTATAGACGTGCCTCTGGAGTACGTAGAAAATGAGGAGAAGCACCTGTGAGCAGCCCATCTCCCCGCAAATCCAGGGGTGGAACCCGTCTCCAGGTGCGTCTCCTGTAGCATGGATATTTTGATATGGTGCCTATCCAAATAGTTCAGTATATGTCTCTTTTACGGGGGTCTCTGAGTCCTCACACATTCCAGGACAGCATGTTAAATGTATGATCAGGCATGCCTATAGACGAGGTCATAGGTTAGTAGGTCTATTTGTGTGATGTATGCAGGCCTAAACTCTGCTATGCCATAAACTGCGCCCGCTATTTGCTCTTGTGCCGTATCTTTTCTTCCTGGTACAAAAAGGATTGTCTCAGTGGACGATAATCAAACAAAAAATACAATAAAATACACAAATGGTCTATGTTGCTAAAAAATTTTGACAACACCACCTTCGAGTTATACCATCAAATTGTTGTGATTTAATCTCATCACCAATTGGAATAATCAATTCATATATATATAGTACAATACATGTAAATCTCAAAGTTTTTAAAAAGGTGCAACCTAAATGAGGGGAGGGAGGGTTGCGAAAAGTGCGTGATGTGAGGAAAGGAAAGGTAGTGTACATGTGAGCATCAAATTCAATATTTACAACCTTTCCAGCCAGTAACCGGCTAGTACATATATGAAAAATCAAAACATCAAAAGAATGCAGATAAACAATCTCTGTCATCTATGTTTGAAAGAAAGAAATGGTCAACGTTTCGACCCCTATATGTGGCAGGGAGCTTTATTCCTTGCGGACGAGGTCTTCATCAGAACTAGGGCACGTAGACGTGGAAGCACCAAATCAGCAAGAAGAATTCAGGCTGAAGTAGAAAAGAAAGGGCCTTGCAGGCTCTCATGTGACTAGCTGGCGTATATTCCAGGTAAACATGAGCCAGGGTTGATAAGTAACCAGTGGCTCGCGGTTGCTGGTGAAAAACCGGTCTGACAGCTATCTTTTCCTCCCATCATTACCTTGTCTGTACCGCTGTATTTAAAAATAACATCAACTAAAACGAACTGTTTGTCCCTCCTACCTCCTCCCCTCCCACAGCCACGGCCCAATCCAGTAGGTGGATGCAGCACCCATCAATAACAAATTCTCTCAGAGTTTCATATACACTGATTTTAAATTGACAATACACCTGTAGGATATGATCTTAGTTTTGGATATATCTTATCATTGTTGCAATGTCTACAGTGCGTGCAGCTATATGACTCACGGAAGGAAAGAAAACAAACATGAATCAGTTTATCCCAACATAATCCCTTAAAACATCCTCCAATGGGGATTGCCCTCTTGGGGTACTTCACTTGAGAGCCTGCCATTCAGCCCCGATTTAACGGGTGTGCCCAGAGTACAATACGGTATTGTTATGATTTAATGCAAACAGTCTTAGTTATACCATCCTATCCTCTAAGGATGGGTGAACACCCTCCAACCCATAGTGCGCACTTGGGGAAGTTTCAGGTCTGCGCGTTCCCTCTACAGGCCTCCACCCCCCGCACATATCGTCGTGAACTTTTAAATAGTTTGATGCTCACTGTGGCAGTCCGTTTCAGCTTGTCTCACCACTGTCTGTAAGCATTCAGTCTGCATTCGATGCAGGAGATGTGACTCTGGAGCTCTCTTCATCTCTATCTGAGCACGAGCTACGCCTTGTAGTTTTCTTGAGAAAATCCTGGACCTGTTGAGGCATGTTAAATATTTGATGTTTTCCCCAAAGCGTGATCCTTAGCCTTGCCGGGTACAAAATCGCGTAGGGGATGCTTTCCAGCTGCAGTTTGCGTTTCACTGGGATAAATTTTCTGCGAGCTTCCTGGACAGCCTGCGTAAAATCTGGAAAGAAGGAGATGGAGTAGCCATCGAAATGGAGATCCTTTTTCCCGTGCCAGCCGGAATGCATTGTCCCTATCTTTAAATTCAGTATCCGGGCAATTATATGGGCGGGGTGAGGCACTCGGCGGCAGCCTAGGCACCAGTGAGCGGTGAGCGCGCTCCACTATCAAGACTTTGGAGAATGCAGAGGCCCCAAACAACTCCACGAGCAGTCATTCAACATACTCTTCCATCCTGCCTGTGTCTGTTGATTCTGGCACACCTACGATGCGGAGATTGTTGCAGCGCGAGCGCTTCCAAATCTTCATTTTTCACGGATATCACTTTCAACAGGCGTTCCAAATTCTGCATCTGTTCAGTACTGCTTGTGGACGTGTCTTCCAATTGTGAGATCCTGTTCTCCGCCTCATTCAGTCGTCCATCCTGTTTTTCTAGCCGCTGAGTGATATAGTCCATACGCATGTTCAGGGCATCCATTTTAGATTCGATGGAGCCCAGGTTTTGCTTCATGCCCACTAATAAAGAGCGTAGATCTTCTTACCCTTCTTGTGAGGCTTCTCCATCGTTTGAGGCAGTGTCACCATCTGGGCTTTTGGTGTTCCTCCGCGGTACAAATGGCAGCTTCCCCTGCTTGCCCTCTGTTCTGTCCATATCTTCTTTTTCCAGGCTGCTCTTTATGTTGAGGGGTGTGGGTAGGGATGGTGGAGGCAGGCAGCAGAAGGTTCTGGCACAGTTTGTCCCCTGTTGTTGTATGTTCTCAGTTCTCTCCCTGCGTCTTGTTTGCCCCTGCAGTGTAGTTATTGCTGCAGTTAAATTGATCTCCCTGTGTCCCCCACTGCTTGTTTCTTCACTCCGCTGTAATACATGCAAGTCATCCGCCTGTAAGTGACTCACTGTATCTGCTCTTTTCTCATGTATGCTTATTTATGCTTGTGCCTGCCTTATGGTAGGTAGGACGTGAGCAGGCCCTGGTATCTCTGCTTTGCTTTGCTTTTGTATGCCACCTGCACCGCTTCCAAAATGCTACTGTTCAGTGCTGCAGGGCCCATGCTTTCCCCATAATTAGCTGCTAAGTGTGACGTCTCGGTCCTCTGCAGCAATGTGGATGGTTATGGCGGTGAGTCCCAGGGGAAAAGCCGCTCATAATTGATGTGCGCGTACTTTTACAAGCGCACGTTATGGCATATGATTTCTCGTGTCCTTGCCCCTAATTATATATAGGTGGCAGTTGGCTTCGGGTCCCGGGCTGCTCATTATTGATATGCGCGTAGGACTGGATGCACCCTTTATTGCATCCGACGTGCTTTTCAGGCCATCTCTCCCCTTCTCTATGTATCTCAAGGGGGAAGTGTGACTGCAGTCCCGGGGTGGGTTACTTGCTCAGTGCTGCCTTACTGCATTGCTCCCGGAGGCCGTGGACTGCACCGGCCTTTATTTCTTATGGTGCCGCGGAATGTACAACTCCTCCCGCCACAGGGGCAGCAGCTCTCAGTGGCAATCTCCCTTCCGCAGCGCCTCTCCATGAGTTTTCTGTGTCAATGTCGGCAGCCGGCGGGACGATCTTCATAGGTAATCTCAGTCATTTACCCTTAATCGGCCGCCATGTTGTTGGTAACGATCGCTGTCCTTCTCCTGAGGCAGATGATGTCTCTGGGCCGCAAGAGCCTCACAAGAGTGCGGCCATTTTGCTAGCCGGCTCTCTAGCGACCCCGGGACATTATAGTTAGGCTGACATTTCACTCGTACAGAACCAGAGAAATTCACCTGTTATAGTTAGTGAGCTAACTATAATTCGCACCCCTGCAATGCACTCATGACATGGTCAATGACATCACTGATGACATCTCAGATGACATCACAGGTGACATCACTGATGACATAATCCACAGAATCTCTGACACACCCACTCACACCCTCATATAACCTTTCATGCACCCACTGCAACTTCCACACTACCATTCTCAAACCCATTTACACACCCATACCAGTACTTACACAGCCACTCACTGATTCATAGATCAACACATACATCCACTCACTCACCCACACGGCCATTCATACACCCACTCACTTACTAATACAGCCACTGACATATCCACTCATACAGCCATACAGCCACTCACACACTGATTCAGTCACCCATAGAGCTACTCACACACCTGCTCACTCACCCATACAGTCAATCACACAGCCACTTACTCACCCATAGTTACACACTCACTTACTTATACAGATACAAATACATACTCATTCACCTATATAGTCACTGACATGAGCACACACTCACCCTACAGCCACTCTCACATTCACTCACCCACCCATACAGTCACTCACATACCCCCATCACTCCCCTATACTGCCTTTCACATACCCAGTTACTCATTCATATACCACTGACACATGCACTCACTCAATGACACAGCCATACACACACTCACTCACTCACCCATACAGCCCCTTATACACAGACTCACTAACCCATACAACTATTGACTCACCCATAAAAGCAGTCACACACCCCCTCACCCACCCACACAGACACTCAGACACCCATAGAGGTACTCAGACAACCAATCACTCACCTATACAGAAACTCACATACCCACTCACATACCCATATAGCCACTTAGATACCAACAGACAGACATATACAGACATTCACACAACCAGTCACTCACCCATACATTCACTGAGACATCTAATCACTCACTTATACAGTTAGTCACGCACCAACTGAATCATCCAATGAGTCACTCTGTCATAAGCTACCTACCTGGATCCCAGATGATTCCAATGGGGAGGCGATGCTAGTTCCCAAGTCCTCCAGAGACTTGCCCTTTGGTTTACAGGAGGAGACACTGCTCCAGTGGCAAATCCCAGGGGTAAGGGGGTTGGGATGGAGAGAGCTTGTATAGTCAAAGATGCTGTGGCTTGTCTACTCAACAGCAACACCGCAGCAGACATTCATACCAGTCTGATGATTGGTACTGGCAGATATGGTACCTATAAACAAACAAATAATAAGACTTTAGTGTAGTATTAACTCTATCTCTTAAGGTATCACTTCACGAAAGCTTTTCAAATCTCAACCAAGCTTTACTTTTGTTGTTGTTTTGTTTTCATTTATATCATCCGTAAAGGCTCCTTTATCAAAAAGCTTTGGAACTGTAGTGGGTATGATTTCTGCATCAAATCCACAAGCAAATTTGGACGGGGTTAGCTTCACCCAAGTCCTCTCTGGTAGAGCCCTGCCAACAGTATGTACAAGTTGAACAGAAACACTGATTATCTTTGTTTGCAGCACGATGTTGCGACTGAGCTCGGCGCATAGTAAAATCAAGTGTGTTAATGCATCTCTCCTTTTCTTCTTGTTCTTCTTTCCATCCAGGTGCGTGACTAATGCAGGACATTCTTTGCTGTGAGGTTGAAGCAGGAGGATCAAGGGAGCTGGAAAGACAGAGTCCTGGAAGCCGGGAAACAGGTAAGTGGCAGGTGAAGAGGCTAAGCGAAGGGGATGAGTGTGGACGGTCTTTAAATAAGACCGCTTTAAAACGTTCATATATATCACATTTTATTTTGTTTGTAGCAAGGAACAGCTGCAGATAATAAACATGATGAGGCTGTCTTCTAGAAGGTGTTTTAGAATGTTCACAAAGGTCGCGTTCTAATTGTTTATAGCAAGGAACAGGTGCAGGGGTTTAATTTGATGAGGGGTTGGATTCGTAACGGAGGACAGCTTGGAGTGCTTCCGGGTTCCTGTTCTGCCCTACCACCCTACTGTTCTGTGGTTGTGTGGTTGCACCGTGACCATAGCCGAAAGCTGAAGCCATGGCCAAAACGCTGCGGGCGCTGCCAGCAACCAGAATCCGGGGTTTGATCCGCTCGGAGCCGCCAGGTGCCCGGCCCCTGTGCAGCCCGACTCGGCAGGATCCGCTGCGGCCACTGCTGCCGAGGCCGCTGCTGAGGCCAGAAGAAGGATAGTGGGAGTGCGGCCCGCAGTCTCTCCCCACAGATGGCTGCACTGATTGTTCCGGATTCGAGAGTGCCTGTTGTGGGGACCTGCTGCTTCCCGCGAGTAGCGTGTTGCTCTGGGAGCTGCTCTGGGAAACGTTGGGAGCCGCTTTTGGATCCGAAGGAGTAGGCCTTTTTCTTCCAGCACTTCAAGGCCATTTTGGGTCATTTTGTCAGGTGAGTGCTGTGGCTGCAAAGAAGGTGCCCCAGGGGACCGCAGAAGCGGCCCAGCTAGGATTGGGTGCAGCTTGCGGTACCCCAGGTGAGCCCCACTCACCTGGTCGACAAGTACTCCTGAGGAACTGACCTGCAGCAGGACTACTAGCCCAGTGACCCAGGATCAGGTCCAGTACTTAAAAAGCAAAAAAACACCCAGCTACACCCAGCACCTGGAGGATTCTCTAAGATAAATCTTTAAGTCTTTAAGTCAGCCTATAAAATTGCCTGAAGGCCTCTGTTCTCCAAGCCCTAAACTCACAGTCTATCTTCGCTACCAGCTGCAGGCTGCCAAATTCCAACTCCAATCTCTAAACTCCTGGTGCACTTTTACGATCAGCGGGATAACTGAGTGTCCCCGCAGGAGGAGGAGCGATTCAGCAGTGGCGGGGTGTGGCTTGCGGGCTTAGTCTGGAGTGACAGGTCTGCAGCTCAGTAATCCTCGTATCAGAGCAAGGCGGTTGGACTTGGTTTTGTATCTGAACAATTGATACTGAAGTTACCTTAGGTTTTTCTGTACACCTGTTATAACTAGACTGAGACCCAGGCGGAGCTATGACCAGAAAAAAACTGTGTTTAGGAAAATTGGTTTATGTAAGAGCTTGTAAAAAAACTAAAGCTAATCCTTTAAGGAACAAATCAATTCAGATAAAAACTTTTAAATGATTTAATCCCATTTCCACCTTTTTCTCAAAAAAGAAATAAGTCAAAATAAGGCGGCAACTATGGAGTTTAACCCTGAATTTCACCCTGGAAAGTCTGAAGTGGAAACAGAAAAGCTACTGCTGGCAAATCCCACCAATTCTTCACCTGAAATTAGAGTGACTCGGATTGGGGTTGAAGTAAGTCCAGAAATCAGAGTGGAAGGTTCTCTGGAGGCAAACCTTACCATTTACACAACTGTAAACAGAGTGTCTCAGTCTGTTGTTGAATCATGTTCTGAGCATAGAGTGGAAGGCCCCCAATGGAAGACGTCACTCTCCTGGATATTACCATCAACCTGAATCCCATTTTGGGGGCCCTTCAATCTCCTAAACCTCATACTTCTAATTGTTCATCTCTCTCAAACTCACAGGATTTCCCCTGGGCCCTTCCATTAAGATGCAGCTCTTTAGTAGTATGCCTAGTGGAACATCTTTATTAAACTCGAGAGTGTCCATCACACCTCATTTGTCCTTGGGCCCTCATCCTTTAAGCAATAATTCAGAGAAAAAAATACTGATCTCTGAAACCTTGCTTTGTCTGGAAAGAGTTATGTCGACTATTTTAACCCTCATGGAGAAATCCGTAAGCAACTCAGATTATATTTTGGATTCACTTCTGTCTCTTACCAAACCTATAATTTCTGATTGAAGATCACCAAATGGTAAAGCTTCCTTCCCTCCCTCTCATAAGCCCAATCCTTGTATCAGGATCTCTCCTCTACATTCACTGGCTCCAAACCCTATTCAATCCAAATCTACTCAAACGTGCTCTGTTTTGTACTCAAATTGTCGGGACTATGGTACTCAGGCTGGCACACCTTTTGATAGTCGAAAACATAAGGGCAAAGAAACCGTTGACCTATTTGATGAAATTCAGTCCCTTTCGCTACAGCAGTTCTTTGAACCTGAGGCCCCTGTTCCTTCGTCTGCATCCTTGTCCTCACAGCGCTCAGAAAGGAAAAAGCAAATATAGAACTAAAAGTTTTCCCCATTTTCCTAAAAAGAGGGGCTATACAAACCATAAAATCTGAGCATTCTATAGCGGAGGAATTAAAAGCTGAACATCCTACATTAGAGGAAAAGAAAATTAAAATTAAATGTAAATCCATCTGCAGGGAGAAGGAGGAAAAAGGGGAAAATTCGAAGGATAAAGAAAAAAAGAGCAAAACAACTGCATTTTGACCCTAATATAAATTTAAATGTGTCCTTGAACCCTGAATTGAATGATCTAAAGAGGGAAGAAGGACAAGTAGAAGCTGAAGCTACGCCTAAGGGTCCCCGAGCACTACTAATGAACTCCAATGCTTTAATCTCGATCTTACAAGAAGTCAACACCTCAGAATTAAGTCCTACATTGATGGCACAGCATAATTTGAATCCCATTGCGGTACAATTTGCCTCCTGCTTAGGCAGTAAAGTTATTTATAATATTATTGGAAATTGGCCTGAGGGAGTCTGCCAAACTAGCCATCTCTCTCCTGTACCTCTTTCTTTAGATTTTTCTTTTATTTTTTATCATGAATTGTATATGAATAGATCTTTTCTATTAAGCTGCTTTTCTGAAATTCCCGACTTTCAAATCATCCAGAGTAGTGATCTCGCTCTGGTTCAAGTTAAAAAATATGGCAATTACGGGGGAGCCAGAGTGTTGTTTGGTTCTAAGGTGATCACCCACTTGATAGTGTTAAATAGTGATAAATTACAATGCTGTGGTATCGACATTCTTGTTCCAAAAGAGGAGATAGCTCCTAAAAAGCGACTAATAATAGGCAGTCCACCTCCCTTTTAGGTCTCTCTCCTTTAGAAAGTTCACAAGTAGAGAGAGAATGTACATTGCAGGTCTCCCTCGGCAAAGGTGGAATGAGAGTCTCCCTCTTTGCAGAGAAAAAGAGCAATCAAGCCCTGATCTTAGATGAAGAAAATATGAAATGGAGTTAGGTAGCAGGGGCGCTTAACACAAATAAATCTTCAGGTCTAAGATATGGGACTTCTTCCTAGCAAGGGTCTTAAATTGTTCTCTTGGAGTGCAGCCGGCTTATTCTCGAATAAAGACAAATTGTTATTCTTGAAAAACCAGAATGCTGACATAATTTGTATACAAGAGTCTGGGATTGTAAAGAACTGGTCCATTGAAAATTATATTGTGCTAAGCTGTCCTGCGTTCCCTGTGAACAGAGAACATGCAAAAGGAGGTGTTACCATATTTCTCAAAACAAATTCTAGATGGAGATACAAATAAATCCCTTACGCTTCTAACTTAATTCAGGTGATTAAGCTAGATTTGAAGGAAGATCAAAATAGCTTAGATACTCTGCTTATTGTAAATGCATATATACCTCCCGACACATCTACTAAAAGACTTGTTTGTCTTTGTCTCTTTTATTATGGAAAAAGAAGATTGTAGGCACTTAATACTGGTCGGCGACTTGAACGCCAAATTCTCTACCCACAGTATAAAGTTATTTGCTAATGCCGCACAAAACAAAGCTCTAAATATCCCCCTGCTGATAAAAGAGGTGCAATGTTACTTGAAGGCCTGAGAAACTTAGACCTATTAATTGCAAACGGGAGATTAGAAAAAGATATTCCAGCTAAATTTACTCCTAAGGAGCCTACTGGAGACTCTATTATTGATTATTTAATTGTTTCAGCAGATTTTTTCAGTAAGCTCTCTAGTATGGAAATTCTAGAAAATGCGCTTAGCGACCACATGGAAATTTGCTCGAAAATAGGGATGACTTGTGCCATGGTGTGCTCTTGGAATTTTAAGGATAAAGCCATAAGTTTTAATAAAGCAAATGGCAGAATCTATTGGAATTCTTTTGCCGCCTCAAAACTTAAAGAGACTTTTTTATTTTTTTATAGGAGATCTGCAGCATACAGTTGTGGGAGACCTACATCTGCCCCAAACTGATACGTTGGAAGTCTTTGGTCGCACTATAAACACCATGGTCACGTCATATAAATCTATCCACTTGCCAATTAAACAGAGACCGCCTCTCAATCCTCTACTTCATATAAACATGGAAATAAATAAATTGGTGAAGGCTCAGTTCCTGAATTTCTCCCTTGAACGAAGTAGACTAGTAAATGTATTAAAGAGGAAAAGACAGAGGAAAAAATGCTCTTTAAGACAAAAAAGGAAGATTATGAATGGGTCCAATTAAAAGAGGTGGCTTCCAAAAACATTCCTAAAAGATATTGGGAAATAATTGCAGATTAGTGCGGCACTAGAAAAAAGCCCTCCCAGTTCCAATAAAAGAAGAAGAATGGAAATCACATGTTTTAGATCTTTCTTCTGCCAATCCTAACTCTTCCTACCCTGATTCTATTTTAACAAATTTCACCAAAATCCCTGAATCCAGTTTTGCTCTCACAAAGGGGGAAGTTGTAGCTTCAGGAGCAAAGGGTCCTCCTGATTATAATCCCCATGACAATCATCAAAAAAGAGCCTTTGCTATGGGCTACGTATCTTACTCCCTTGTTTGAACGTTGTTACCTGCAAGGGCTGACTCCCCCGTCTTGATCCGGTAGTATCCTAATTGCTTAATATAAAAAGGGTCAAAGACACCACCCGGGTAACTACCGGCAAATAGCCTTATTAGATGCAGTGGGGAATATATTTGCTCGCAGTATTCTTGATCATCTCACTGACTGGGTGGTGGAGGAGAAAATTCTCCCCATAGAACAAGCAGGGTACAGGAAAAATCACTCCACACTGGATAATATCAGTATGTTGAAATTAATAGAGGAGAACTACACCCTATTTCTCAGGTCGAATGAATATGTGGCTTTTATAGATTTCTCAACAGCTTTTGATAAGGTAGGCAGGCCACTACTGTGGAAAAACGACATGAAATGGGGGTACCTACCCCTCTGTTATCTTTAATTATTGCCTTGCACTCGCAAACTTGGTGCCAAGTGCTAATGGGGGAAACCAGGGCCTATCAACAGTAATACCCACAGAAAACGGCCTGAAGCAAGGCTGTTTGTTAGCACAGCTACTCTTTTCTCTGTACATAAGAGACTGATTGCTTTTCTCCCTTAGAGGCAGATGCGCCAAGATAGGTGGCCGCCCTTTTGCATGTCTTATGTACGCAGATCACATTGCAATTATGGACCTGACCCCTAATGGGCTAAATAAAAAGTTGACATCACTGCAGAAATACACGGAGGCACAGTTCATGAAGATAAATGTTTCTAAAAGCAAAGTTATGATCATGAAATGTAGCAAAAGTAGAAAATTGTGTAATTTTAATTGGAGAATTGGTCCCGAAAAGCTTGAGATTGTAGACTCCTATCTCTACCTGGGGAAAGTAATAGTGGGTAATACAAAGATTAAATAGCATATTGAACATAGTTCCTGTAAAGCGGCATAACATGCAAATGGCTTACGCATATTCTACAGCGCAATGGGTCAAAGACATTTTTTACATTTGCTTACAGTTTTTAAAGCAAAAATCCCCCTACTCTGCTATATGCTATAGAATCTATTCCAGTAAGAGACAGGAGTTTTCTTGATAAGATTGAAGGTCAAATTTTACGTAAGTTATGTCATTTTAAAACTTTGGTTCCAATGTCCGCTATTATATTGGAATTCGGCTTGGTATGCTCATTTAAGCATGGTTTCGCTAGGGTATTACGATGGAGATACCAATTAAAGAATAGCGTGTTTTAGAAATTAAGGGGATTTATGTGTCAAGAAATTTTTGGAGGAAAAACATATAAATATGCTTTTCCCCGTGATTTCACCTTGGCACTGAATTATTTTAGTGCACAAGAGGAGTTAGTGATGTCACTCTCGCTTTTAGAATTTAAATTCTTTTTAAAAATCACAAGTTGCATGGTCAGTCACCAGAGATATGTCAAATATTGCAGATCAAAGGATAGACTAAAGAAAATAGACATGTCAGGCACACGGAGAGTTCCTCAGAAATACCTATCCTAGAATCTAGAACATGGGTACTCACAAACTTTCTCTCGGGGGCCAAATTTACAGTATGGTTTGTGGCCGAGGGCTGCACCAGTGGGGGCGGGGTCAGAGGACGAGGGGCGGGGCTTGAGCAAAAAAAACTATGACCATGAGGTTGAACACAGGCCCCTGCAGCGGACGCCTTTGTCCACTGAGCCACCAGACCCGGCATAAACTTATCTCTCTCTCTCTCTATCTCTCTCTCTCGCTCTGTCTCCCTTCCTCTCTCTATCTCTCCATCCCTCTCTCTATCTCTCCCTCCCTCTCTCTCTCCGTCTCCCTCCCTCTCTCTCTCTCTCTCTCTCTCTCTCTCTCTCTCCCTCCCTCCCTCTCTCCCTCTCTCTCTCTGTCTCCCTCTGTCTCCCTCTCTCTCACTCACTCTGTTTGTCTCCCTCTCTCTGTCTCCCTCCTCTCTTTCTCTGTCTCCCTCCCTCTCTTCCTCTGTCTCCCTCTCTCTGTCTCCCTCCCTCTCTCTCCCTCTGTCTCCCTCCCTCTGTCTCCCTCTTTCTGTCTCTGTCTGTCTCCCTCTGTCTGTCTCACTCCCTCTGTCTCCCTCGCTCTATCTCCCTTCCTCTCTCTATCTCTCCCTCCCTATCTCTCCCTCCCTCTCTCCCTCTCCATCTCCCTCCCTCTCTCTGTCTCGCTCTCTCTCTCTCTCCCTCTCTCTCCCTCCCTCTCTCCCTCCCTCTCTCCCTCCCTCTGTCTCCCTCCCTCTCACTCACTCTCTTTGTCTCCCTCTCTCTCTCTCCCTCTCTCTGTCTCCCTCCCTCTCTCTCTCTGTCTCCCTCCCTCTCTTCCTCTGTCTCCCTCTCTCTGTCTCCCTCCCTATCTCTCCCTCTGTCTCCCTCCCTCTGTCTCCCTCTTTCTGTCTCTGTCTGTCTCCCTCTGTCTGTCTCACTCCCTCTGTCTCCCTCTATCTGTCTCCCTCCCTCTGTCTGTCGCCCTCCTCCCTCTCTCTGTCTCCCTCTGTCTGTCGCCCTCCTCCCTCTCTCTGTCTCCCTCTGTCTGTCTCCCTCTCTCTCTCTATCTCCCTCCATCCCTATCTGTCTCTGTCTCCCTCCCTCCCTCTCTCTCTCTGTCTCCCTCTCTCTGTCTCCCCCCTCTCTCTCCCTCTGTCTCCCTCCCTCTGCCTCCCTCTGTCTGTCTCTGTCTGTCTCCCTCTGTCTGTTTCCCTCCCTCTGTCTCCCTCTATCTGTCTACCTCCCTCTGTCTGTCACCCTCCTCCCTCTGTCTGTCTCCCTCTGTCTGTTGCCCTCCTCCCTCTCTCTCTGTCTCCCTCTGTCTGTCACCCTCCTCCCTCTGTCTGTCTCTCTCTGTCTGTCTCCCTCCCTCTGTATGTCTCCCTCTGTCTGTGGCCCTCTGTCTCCCTTTCTCTGTCTCCCTCTGTTTCCCTCTGTCTTCCTCTCTCTCTCTCTCCCTCTGTCTCCCTCTGTCTGTCTCCCTCTCTCTCTGTCTCCCTCTCTCTCTGTCTCCCTCCCTCTGTCTGTCTCCCTCTCTCTGTCTCCCTCCCTCTGTCTCCCTCTGTCTCCCTCTGTCTGTCTCCCTCTCTCTGTCTCCCTCTGTCTCCCTCCCTCTCTCTCTGTCTCCCTCTGTCTCCCTCCCTCTGTCTCCCTCTCTCTGTCTCCCTCCCTCTATCTCCCTCCCTCTGTCTCCCTCTTTCTCTCTCTCCCTCTGTCTCCCTCTGTCTGTCTCCCTCTCTCTGTCTCCCTCTCTCTGTCTCCCTCTCTCTGTCTCCCTCCCTCTCTGTCTGCCTCTCTCTCTGTCTCCCTCTATCTCTGTCTCCCTCTCTCTCTGTCTCCCTCTCTCTGTCTCCCTCTCTCTGTCTGTCTCCCTCTCTCTGTCTCCCTCTCTCTGTCTCCCTCTCTCTGTCTCCCTCTGACTCCCTCCCTCTGTCTCCCTCTCTCTCTGTCTCCCTCTGTCGCCCTCTCTCTGTCTTCCTCTGTCTCCCTCTCTTTCTGTCTCCCTCCCTCTCCCTCCCTCTGTCACACTCTGTCTCCCTCCCAGTCTTCCACCCTCCTTCTCCCTCCCTCTCCCTCCGTCTCCCTCTCCGTCTCCCTCTCCATCTCTCTGTCTCTCTGCCTCTCTGTCTCTGTCTGTCCCTGTCTGACTCTATCTCTCTCTGTCTGTCTCTATCTCTGTCTGTCTCTGCCTCTATCTGTCTCTATCTGTCCCTGCCTCTATCTCTGTCTCTCTCTCTGTCTCTCTCTCTGTCTCTAGCGCTGTCTGTCTCTGTCTGTCTCTACCTCTTTCTGTCTCTGCCTCTATCTGTGTCTGCCTTTGTCAGTCTGTCCCTGTCTCTGCCTCTATCTGGCTCTGTCTCTATCTGTCAGTCTGTCCCTGTCTCTGTCTGTCTCTGTCTATCTCTGTCTCTGTCTCTATCTGTCTATGTCTGTTTCTGTCTCTATCTGTCTCTGTGCCGTGGGCAGTGCACACGTACTGTGTCTACACATCCCTGTCACCAGCCCAGAGACAGCCCCCCACTTCTCCTTCTCCTTGTGTAATGTAAAAGCCAGCTCGTTTTCTCTCTGAATTTGTTGCTTCGCGGGGTTTGTGTTCCACCACTGGGCCTGGGGTCACATCTGTCGCTGACTTTAATTCTGACTCTCACCCCTGAGCTGTCAGATCAAAGCCCCACTTTGGCGCCAGTCACCCGTCCGTGTAGGTATGCATGCATCAAGTATATATAGCGCCAACCTGGCGTCGAGTATTTATGCGCTGTGTTGCGAGAGCGGAGACCAGGCCTGAGCTCCCTGGCCTTGGCTCAACCCTCTGACTACAGGCTGGCGGGAAACATCACATCACAGGCTCTTAATGCACACCTCACCCGGCTCTCACTCCCTGCTGCCCTCCGTCACCTCACCCGGCTCTCACTCCCTGCTACCCTCTGTCACCTCACCCGGCTCTCACTCCCTGCTGCCCTCCGTCACCTCACCCGGCTCTCACTCCCTGCTGCCCTTTGTCACTTCACCCGGCTCTCACTCCCTGCTACCCTCTGCCACCTCAACTCCCTGCTGCCCTCTGTCACCTCACCCAGCTCTCACTCCCTGCTGCCCTCCGTCACCTCACCCGGCTCTCACTCCCTGCTGCCCTCTGTCACCTCACCCGGCTCTCACTCCCTGCTGCCCTCCATCACATCACCCGGCTCTCACTCTCTGCTACCCTCTGGCACCTCACCCGCTGCTCTCACTCCCTGCTGCCCTCCGTCACCTCACCTGGCTCTCACTCCCTGCTACCCTTTGTCACCTCACCCGCTGCTCTCACTCCCTGCTGCCCTCCGTCACCTCACCCGGCTCTCACTCCCTGCTACCCTCTGCCACCTCACCGGCTGCTCTCACTCCCTGCTGCCCTCTGTCACCTCACCCGGCTCTCACTCCCTGCTGCCCTCTGTCACCTCACCCGGCTCTCACTCCCTGTTACCCTCTGTCACCTCACCAACTGCTCTCACTCCCTGCTGCCCTCCGTCACCTCACCCGGCTCTCCCACCCTGCTGTCCTCTGTCAACCTCTGTCACCTCACCCCGCGTGTGTGTCAGCCCGGGCTGAGACAGCTTCCCGGGAACACGCACAGCTGCACCTGAGTACTTCACAGGTCTTTAAAGACCATTCACTGGTTAATGAGGCTTTCTTGTATTTCACCTCTTCTTAGCGCCCTGCATCTCCACTCAGTCAGAGTGGAGATGCAGGGGCGCTAAGAAGAGGTGAAATACAAGAAAGCCTCATTAACAAGTGAATGGTCTTTTAAAGAATCGCCCGGCCCCCATAGAGCAGAGTCTCTCAGAGTCCGCATTGCTGCAACTGGCAATGTTTGCTGACACTCTTTAAAAAAAAAAAACACAAGTACGATGTCTGCAAGGTCCGTGGGCTGCCAAGGAAGGCTTGCCGGGCTGCTGGCTATGAGTACCCGCGATCTAGATCATGGTATTAAGCTATTAAGCTTTTTCAAACAAACTGGGGAACACCAGCTGCAGCTAGCTATTACTACCAGCATGAAATATGGTCAAAAGTCAGTGTACAATACGTTTGTTCATTCATAAGTGTTGGAAGTAATGATATGAGTCATGCCGGTATATTGTGATAGTCGAGAGAGGTGAGCGGTGGCAGGAATCCTAACAGTTGCGCCTCCCAAAGGCAGTCTTACAGGTCATGGTTTGGTGGTGTGGAGGGCATGAAATCGTCTCACCAGGCGGGGGGCATGAACCGAGGAGGCCGGTTCCCAGGGATACTCTGAAGGGTCATTACCCTTCCAGTCTATAAGGTAATATAGTTTTACCTGAGGTCATTTAGAATCCAGGATATGGTGAACTTCATACTCTTGTTTGTCATTAATCAGAACGGGTGGGGGTGGGGTATCGTTTCATGTGGCTGGGTTGTATGGCTTGATCAGTGAAATGTGAAACACTGGGTGGATACTGTTTTCAATGGGAAGCCATAGGTTGATGGTGACTGGATTAATTACCTTGATAATGTATTAAGGACCTATAAACTGTGGTCATAGTTTCCTTGGGCCTTCTAGTGGTAGCTGTCGTGTTGATAACTATACCCTGTCTCCTTCCTTGTATATAGGTGCTGGGGTTCTATGCCTGTCAGCTTGTGCCTTCATAACCAATGTGGCTTTTGCTAAACTTGTCTTAGCATGTTTTTGAATCTCATGCAGTTGTTCTAATCTTTCTGTGACTGCAGGTAGCGTAGTAGAAACTAGTAGAAACTCCAGATATATCAATGGGAAGGGCCCAAGGATATTGTCCTGACATGAAGAAGAAGGGTGTGTAGTTTGTGGCTAAGTGGGTGCTGTTATTATAAGTGAATTCAGCTATGGGTAAGGCCTGATCCCATTGTCCAGTGTATGTGTATAGTAAGCATTTTAGTGTAGTTTCTAGAGATGACAAGTCTACCTCTATTCCTAACTTATCACACATTGTTCTCCAAAATATAGATGTGAACTGAACTCTGCAATCTGAGATGATTTTAGTCGGTAGACCATGCAGTCTTATGATATGATCAATAAATATTTTACTACATTTTGCATAGGTAGGTATCTTTTTGAGGGGTTTGTAATGTGCCATTTTTGATAACATGTCAATAACTACTAAATTGGTAGTGATTGCTTGAAAGTTAGTAATAAAATCCAGACTAATGATGTGCCAAGGAACTGGGGTATAGGCACAGGCTGTAATAAGCCACCAGGCGCAGTGGGTGTGTTCTTTTTGCATGCACAAGTTGGACAACCAGATACGTATTCTTGTATATCGTTCCGCATGTTGTTCCACCAGAAGGTTTTGTGACAATTCCTTATGCTGCGTTGTGATTCCATTGAATTACCTTATGTCTTAATTCTATAGTAGGGATGTACAGTTTCTGAGCATGAAGGAACAGCGTGTCTGTGATAGTATGGTTAGGTGTTTTGATCCATTCTTTAGCTTTTCGTTTTTTTATATTCTTCATGTAAGGCCGCCATTAAGGTGTCACCCTCTCTGACTGCGACCATCGCTTCCGGTGGAATGATAGTAGGGAGTCTGATGTGGAATGGAAAGAGTAACCATACCTCAATCTGGTCCCTGTGCAATAGGTGATGATGAAATCAAAACCACTAAAAAAATGCAGCCATCGCATTTCATGGGGGGGTGAGAGCCATAACGGAGCTAAAGAATTGTACAGTTTTATGAACTGAGAATATTGTGACGGTATGTTTAGCCCCTGTAGGTAATGCCTCCATTCAGTGAACACCAGTTTGATGGCCAGAAGTTCTCTTTCAGTCACTGTATAGTTTTGCTCTGCGGGTAGAAGATTTTTGGAATAATAGGCTATGGGATGCATGTGGCCAGTTCTTAAGTTCTTTTGAGATAGACATTCCTCCTACTGCTACCTGCAAAGCATCAGCATTCATAATAGGGCTGGTCCGGATTGGGATGCTGAAGAATGGGTGCAGTGGTGAATTTAGTTTTTAACAGTTGCAATGCCTGATTGGCTTCTAGAGACTATGCAAATGATTGCCCCCTTTTTAGCAGCTGTGTTATGGGTTCCACAATCTCTGAAAAGTGCGGGATTACATAACAATAAAAATTGACATAGCCAAGTATCTGTTGAATTTCCTTGACATTTGTTGGAGTTGGCCATTTGGTAATGGCTTCTATCTTTTTGGGGTCCAGAGTGATGCCTGTCAGAGATAAGTGATACCCCAGAAACTCTATTGACTGTACATGGAAGAAAAATGTGTCTACTTTAGCGAAGAGAGTGTTTTCCCTAAGTCGCTGCAAGATGGCGCTTACATGCTGTACATGTTTTTGTTCTGAGTTTGAATAAATTAGAATGTCGTCTATATAGTCGATAGCACAGACATCCAAAAACTCCCTCAAGAGCCTGTTAATGAAACATTGAAAGGCTGCCAGAACATTACATAGCCCTAAGGGCATAACAGTATACTGAAACAGCCCTAACTTAGTTCTATAGGCGGTTTTCCATTCATCACCTTCTTGTACACGTATTAAGTGGTAAGCTCCCCATAAATCTAGTTTTGTGTAAATGGTGGAATTTCTGAACTAATCAAGTAGTACCGGAATTAATGGGGGAGGATAGCGGTTCTTAATATTCACCTTATTGACTTCCCTGTAATCCACACAAGCCTTCAACTCCCAGTTCTTCTCGGGCACAAAGAAGAGTGGAGAAGGCACAGGTGACGGGAGTGGCATATAAAACTTATCTCTCGTAGTTCTTTCAGATATTTGCGTAGATATTGAGTTTCAGGTTCTGTCAACGCGTAAACTCTACTGTAGGGCAGCGTTGCTCCCGGGAGATCTATGTGGCAGTCAAAGGCTCTGTGTGGGGGCAGTTGGGTGGCTTTCAAGGGAGCAAAAACATCTTGAAAGTCCAGGTATTCTTTATGTAGTTTAAGGTTTTCTGTTCCTTGGACCAAGACGCAAGGCCGAGGTATTCCCACCTCTGGAGCCTTGTGGTAGCAGGTAGTAGTGCAGAGTGGTGAGTTCAAGGTATCTGTCCAGTGTACCCAGTCGATTTTTGGATTATGGTGTTCTAGCCAAGTTACTCCCAAAATTATCCCAAAGGTGGTAGTGTATATTAGATCAAAGACAATTTGTTCAGTATGCCCATTATCGCACACTAAGGTTAGAGCCTCTGTCTTAAAGCAAATTAGTCCAGAAGACAACTCTGAACCATCTACTGCTCGCACAGGGTCAGGTTTTTCTTTGGGAACTTTTGTGAGCCCGAGCTTGGCAGCTAGGGTCAGATCAAAGAAATTGCCTGTGGCCCCTGAGTCAATAAGCATTTATATTATGTGCCTCTGCTGTGGGGATAGGATTACTGTGACTGTGATAGTTGGATGTCGTGGAATTTGTGTTCCTACATTGGTCAGATATTGTGAGATCTGTACGGCTTCTCTCGACAAGACAATCTCCCTTCTGGTAAAGAGCCTTAGTTTCCCTTTTCTTGATCGACTGCTACACTAGCCACAGCCTTAATCTTTTTTGGTTTTGCAGAACATTCCCTAGTGAAATGACCGCTTTGCCACATTAAAGACGTAAGTTTAATTTGTGGCAACGTTCCTTTTCCTCATTAGATAGTGGACACCTTATACCTCCTATCTGCATAGGTTCAGTATCAGGAGTCTTACTGTCTGAATCCTTCTTCTCGGTTTTAAAAACAATTACTCTGGTGTCACTGCAAGATCAGTCACCCTTTCACTCGCCCAATCAGTGATCTAGCTTAACCACAAGATCAATAAATGCTGCACAATCGTTGGGTGGATCAACGATGTGCGAGAGGGAATCTTCAAGGTCATCTCTTAACCTTTGATAGAATAAGGATGTTCTTTTCTCTTCCGGCCAGTGTGTTTCCGCCACCAGTGAAAGAAGTGATGTAAGTCAGCAGGTTCTTAGAACCGTGTAGTAGGTTTAATAACTCATTGTCACTTGCTTGGATAAAAACGTGTTTTGCAAATAACTTAGTCATGGCAGCCTTACAACCAGAATAGTTGTACAAAAGGGGATCATTTGTTTCTATTCAAGGAATTGCCCAGTTAGCGGATATGCCTCCCAAATAAGAGATTGCAATCGCTACTTTAGCATCATCATTGGGGAACGACTGAGGTTTGCATAGGAAATGTACTTGCCATTGACTCATAAAGGCTGCAAATTAAGTACTGTCACCATGAAAGTATTCTGGAGCTGCTAAGGGCAGCAGACTGGGTGTAGAGACAGATACATGCAGATTCTGGCCAGTTGTAAAGGCCCCTCTCTGAAATGGTTCTCCAAAAAATGCTCTGTGAAAACCGGGCGACTATCCTTGGGTTTAGTATCCCTCCATTGTGTGAAATGTGTCCTCACTTGTTGCAACTCTTCCTTAAGTGTTGCATTTTCTGCTTTTAACCTTTAACTATATCTAGTTGTAACCATTGCATTAACTCAGACAGATTGTTAGCGTCAATGAGGTTCCCTGATAAGGCATATGCTAGATCGTCCGTGAATATTTGGTCTTGATTGATCATGGTGCCACCCGAAAGGAATATTAGGTGAGTGGCATAGCCTTCTGTCATAAACCTGGATCCCAGATGATTCCAATGGGCAGCAACGCTAGTTCCCGAATCCTCCTGAGACTTGCCCTCAGATTACAGGAGGAGACACCGCTCCGGTGGCAAATCCCAGGGGAAGGGGCTGGGATGGAGAGAGCGTGTAGAGTCAAAGATGCTGCTGCTCGTCTACTCAACAGCAACACTGCAGCAGGCATTTATACAGGTCTGATGAATGGTACTGGCAGATATGGTACCTATAAACCAACAAAAAATAAGGCTTTAGTCTAGTATTAACTCTATCTCTTAAGGTATCACCTCACAAAAGCTTTTCAAATCTCAACCAGGCTTTAGTTTTGCTGTTGTTTTGTTTTCATTTAGATTGTCCGTAAAGGCTCCTTTATCAACATTTTTTTAAACTGTAGTGAGTATGATTTCAGCATCAAACCCACAAGCAAATGTAGACAGGGTTAGCTTCACCCAAGTCCTCTCTGGCAGAGCCCTGCCAACATTATGTACTGCCATATGGCCATTGGGTTCATTGTCGACATTGCTAAGTTAGCATGAGCTCTGCTGCCATGCTGCTGCTTTTGCGCAGGTTACTACATGATTTTGTTTTGCAAGACTCTGTTTGTGCCTTTCACATGCATTTCACATGAGAACCGTCTGCTTTCTGCATTCTCTGCCTGTTCCTGGAGTTTAGTCTGAACATGATGTGCAAGGTCGATAAACAATGCCCCTTGTTATTCTGTTCTGGTCAGTCCCTAGCACCTAGACAAAACATGCTAACACAGCTGCGACTGCTGAAGCCTCGCGCTTTGATAATGTAGGTATGCATGTTGTTCACACACACACTTGGAGAGGGACTGTTCCAGGGAGAAGAGCTATGCTGTTTCTATGATGTAGAAATACCATCTAGGCATTAAGGTATGGGGTCTGCTGACAAAGCCCAGAGATCTTCTCTTATATAATAAAACGTCTTTTACTAAGGGGAGGGTGGCTAGGCCTTATAGTCTTTGTATCCACTGTCTATATATGATGACATCCCCCTTTATACTCTGTGGTATTGTAACAATGCTGACTGTTTTAAGTTTATGCGTTTTGCTGCTGGTAGTGGCTCGTATACTGCGTTATAGAGCAGTATAGTTAAAATAAACATTTTGAACTATTACAGTGACAATGTCAATTCTTATTGTGGACAGGTGCAAGTGAGTAGTGAAAGGGTAAGTCTTGCTACCATGATTCCTGAGAGAGTCGGGAGTGTTGTGTTCTGGGTTGTCTAATCATTTGTAGCTTCATAATTATAGGGGAGAACGAATGAGACACTATAGCTTGTCGGTTTTGGGTACTGAGGTGATAGGAAGGCCTAGCCCCTATTCACCGAGGTCCTGTTTTCCTGTGCATAGTTCTGTTTATGTGCAGAATCCCCGCCAACGCTTGGTCTGGTTCTTATCTGTGAGACTCCTGAGTAATGCTTGTGCTTGTCCACAATACTGTCACCTCTGTTTCCGGAGACAGTTGTGAAGGTGAGTCCTCCTATTTTGTGACATAATAGGTTTTTCAAGCTTGAATTTTAAAAGGTCTTTCTTTTCTTTTAATCCAGCATTGCGCTGCTAAGAGCACATTGTTTTGTGCTAATCCTTCATTGTGGTAGCCATAGCGGATCCAAACCGCGATCCACTCACCGCTATTTAACTCAACATGGAGTCCCTAATGGTGGTGTGGATCTTATTTTTGTAGTAGAAGCGGATGAAGCTTTTCGCTTTGAAGTGTTTTATTCTTGGGTCACCTTTCCGGCAGTGGATGGAAATTCTAACTTCTTTCACGAGTATACTGCCACATCGATACCGCAGGAATATGAGCCTTATAGAATACTTGAGGTTCCATTGACAGCTTGGCAACACACTATATGGTTTAATGGCGCCCTTCCTCACCCTATGACACCGGTCCGTTTAGGACCCTTCTCTATTGCTGGGCCCACATGGCCCATTTTGGCCGGGTGTACCCAACATCCACATTATCTTAATGCTACAGTCGCAGAGCTATGCATATTACACACTTTGTTAATACATATTCATAGAGCTGTTATACAGTTCATGTTGTGCAACATACAGGTGGGACCACCTGGAGTTGCTGCACATCCGCCGAATCCTGGTGGGGTTACTATTACTCCAGTCATGATTAATTCAGTGATGGGCAAGTGGCCGCAGAATAAGGACAAGTTTCCTTATTGGCTTGCAGAAAAATTTGGGCAACTCGAAGCTGTTTTTCCAAATACTACACCTGTGGAGAAACACAGGATTTTGACTATGAGCTTACCTAAAAACCTGGTTCCTGAATTAGCTGATTGTAACACTTGGGGTAGAGTGTTTTCGGCTGTGTATTCGATGTGTTTTGGCACTCCCTCAAAGACCGTTCTCCCTTCCATGATAAAACGAGTACAGGATGAACATGGAGCCGAAGCGGCTCTGGAGTTGGGAATGAGACTGGTGAGGGTGTTCGACATTGTTTGTGATATGATCCTTGCTAATGTGAAGGGTGAAGCTATAAGCCTGTAAGTGGCACAAAGCTTGGAGGTTGTGGCTGACACAGACAAGCAACGCAAATTGCCAAAGATTATTGCTAAAGCTTATAAAACCTTAGGGCGCAATAGTCTAGGGATTAAGGCTTTTGCTCAATCGCAAACTCAACAAAAAGCCCTAAATGATAAGGATGCGCGCCCGTTCTTTCCTAAAAAGAACTGGAGAAATAAAAAACAGGGGCAGCAACAACAGAAGCAGGGTTCGCGTGCTGGCTCACGACACCTGAATCTTCTGAGCCTACTTATGATTTGCGAGATCGCGTGAAAATAAAGACTCCTGACAGATTTTAAGTCCCTGAACAGTGTTCTCCTCGTTCTTTTCAGGACACATCAGACTCCCAGGTTGGTGGTGGGGAATGCCAGGATTGCAAAAAAGGGGAGACCACACAACAGGGACGGGATCAACCTCGACAATTTGTCGTAAAGACCAAACAAGAGGGACTGCCTCGTTTTAGACCCCCGAAGAAGAAGGTTGCAGCTTTAACAGCGAAGTATGCCTCAGACAGTGAGAACGCTCCTCCTGGACACGACATGGGCAGTGACTCTGCTCGACAGTGCAGCGGAGGTTACCATAGTGCGGGAGGCACTGCGTCCCTGTCTGGAGGCAAGAGCAACTGATAAATTCATTACGGTAGAAACAGCAGATACTCGAGTTGTGCCCCCGGATAGACTATATGAAATTGTCTTCCAAATTGAAGGTGAAATACAGCGTACAATTACAGGGGTTTTCCTGGAACATCTTACCTCCTCATATGACATTTTGTTACCAGAGGCAGATTGGCCACCACCATTTGTTTTAACAGCTTCTAGAAGGGAGGACGTGATACTTCCGAGTTTTTTGTGTTACGTCCCTGAGGAACATAAACAAGCTTTCGCATCTGAGTGGCCATTTGCCCCTAGCCCCGGCAGTGTACCGTAATCAAGTGGGCTGGGATAGAGATTCACCGGCGCGTGAGATTCCCTTACGGTCTATGCCACAGCCACAACCACAATATCCAATCAGACGGGAAGCAAAAGCTCCCATTTGTGACATTCTGACTCAATTAGAATATCAAGGAGTAATTGAATCCTGTGTATCACCAATGAATAATCCTCTATTTCCGGTATCGAAACCTGACGGTACCTATCGCATTGTATTAGATTATCGAAATTTGAATAGTCATTGTCGTACATTTGCGGTACAAAGCGCACACAGCTCTGCGCTGGTCAACAGTCTTATTCGTAAAAATACAAAACCACACTGGATATCTCCAATGGTTTCTATAGTCATAACTTAGCTCCTGTGAGCAATTTCTTGACAGCATTTACCACTACCGGAAATCAGAAAAAATGTACGCTCTTGCCTATGGGGTATAAGAACAGCCCCAGGGCTTTTTCTGCACGTGTTGTGTCTTTGCTGCACAGCATAGATCCAGATGCGTTCTCGTACATCGATGATATTTACCTGATGGACGACTAACTAATGCTGCATCTTGTCCGAGTTGACTGCATTATTCTTGCATTTGCTGACTATGGATACAAATTCAATTTTGCTAAATCACGCATCACTTATTACGCGGTGCTCTTTTTGGGCTACGAGCTCAATAATGAAGGTAGAGGTTTAGCTCCTCACTTTGTGGAGAAATGTGCACAATTGCAACCTCCGTCTTCACTGAAGAACTACAGTCTTTTCTGGGATTTTTGATTTTTGGGAGGACCTATATCCCCGATTATGCCCAGCGTATCAAACCGCTTTATGCGTTGATACAACCAAAATTCTCTTTTGCCAGCTGGCTTCCGGAACATACCTCTGTTCTGCAATCTTTGCAGTCCGATCTCCAAGCATCTAATTACTTGCTGACACGTGACAACTCCACGAACCTTGTTATACGTATCATACCGGGAGCAGTAGGTTTCACTTACTTGACGTTCAACGAAGGCGACACAGTGCCTATTGCATACAAATCACATTTGTACACATCTGCGGAAATGTGATTTTCTACTGTTTAAAAGATTTTGACTGCGGTCCAAATGGCGATTCTAAAAGAACGCTCGCTGGTGCAGGGGAAACGCATTCTTATGGTTTCGCCAGTCCCGGCTATAGAATCTGTGACCAAGGCGAGTGTACCTAACTCTAAGGCTTTACTTCCCCGTTGGATACAATGGGCTACTTCTTTGACATCGGCTGATGTCACTTTTATCTTCGATCCTGCACTTCAGAAACAGGAATTTATGCAGTATGAACATGTTCATCCTCCTCCGTTGTCTTTGCTTCCTTTGAATTAGTACAAATGTATTATTTACACCAATGGCTCGGCTCAACCAGCCATCGGTTCCAAACATGCTTATTCTGCGGCTTGCACTATTGTGGCTGGTTCCATTGTAAATGGTGAGTTCAAGTCTTCCATAGTGCATACTCAGGCACTTGGGGACTGTACGGCACAATTGGCAGAGTTGCTTGCTCTTGTTCTGGCTCTCGAGTTTGCTGATTCTAATGTGAATACTCTTATTGTGTGCGATTCTCACTACTGTGTCCAGTCTTTTAATGATAACTTATTCTTTTGGTCTCAAAATGATTTTCGGGATTCTAAAGGCAGCACAATAAAGCATAAGATGCTTTGGATTCGAGTGGCGGAACTTAAAAAACGTCTGCCACTCACACAGGTTATACATACTCTTGGCCATCAGCGTGTGGGAGCACATGCTGTTGGTAATTCTTTGGCTGACGAAGCAGTCAAATCTGCAGTGGCCACGTGTTCCGTAGCAACAGTTACAAGATCCATGACTAAGATAGACAATGAAATTCTGGCAGCTATAGCTGCTACAAAGGATGGAACTGCGTTTCCACAGGGTTTCCCTTCCAAGTATTCCTATCAATTGTCTACTGAACAAGTCCCTTATGCTTCTATCCCATCAGTTGGGGATCGGCTGATTCCCAACATTGACCGCAGGCTTTCCTTGATCATAGCCGCACACGAGGGCATGGCTTCTGCACATGCCGGGGTGTCAGCGACAGTCTCTATTTTACAGCAACGTTATTGGTGGCGTGGCTTATATAAACAAACCCGTAATTATGTGCTTTCTTGTGACATTTGTCAGCAAATCAAACCATCTACGGTTTCGCTACCACCACAAACACAGCTGTATATTTCAAACCAGGCATTTGGCTGTATATATCTTGATCACTACGGTCCATTGACTTCTGATACTGCTTACAAATACATTTTTGTTGCAGTTGATTCATGCAATAGGTTCCTTTGGGTCTGGCCACAATGCAGCGCTGACGCTCAAAATATTATTAGAGATTTGCGTGTCTTTGTAGGGACATTTGCCTGTGGCACCTTCCATTCTGAACCAAAGTCCAGCGTTCGCCTCTAAGGTGTACAAGGACGCGATTAAGTCTTTGGGGGTGCTGGTGCAGTTTTCACCTCCATACAGGCCTGAGGGTAATTCTATTGTGGAGCGAATGAACCGTGACTTAAAGCAATCTTTAACAGCTAGAGTCTTAGGTACTGGCAGGAACTGGCTGGCCCATTTGTATGGATTTCAACGTGCATTAAATAATGTACCGAGAAGATCTCTGGGTGGGCGGACCCCGTACGAGATGCTCTTTGGCATTAAAATGTTTCTGCCAGACCTTGATGGTCTAGACACTGTGGCGACAGCCACAACCTTTGACATAGATAACCATTCTACTATGTTACAGGACCTGCAATAGACCTGTGACAGTTCTGCAAAAGAACATCTACCATCATCCAATGACCCGGCAATGCTGATTCCTGTTGATGGCTGGCACCCTAAGTTGGAGATCTGGTATGAGAGAAGCTGGAGAACAAGAAAGAATTTGATCCATCTTATCGTGCACCAGTCCCAGTTCTTGGATTGAAGGGTACTCGTACAGAAATGTTACCTCCTTTGCCTGGTCGTAAAGACAACAGATTCATTTAAATTGACAATGTCAAAGTACACCACCTGGCCGATTCTCCATAGTGTAACACCGAGTGCTTCTTGCAACGCTATTTCTGTGATCCTGATGGCTTCCACTTCTTCTTCAAATGCCAAAGTTGCAGGCAATAAATTGGAGACGGCAATTGACATTCCGCCTGTTCTACCTACTTCCTCTTCCCCGGCAGACCTTGAGTACGCTTATCCCGCTACTAAGTCCCTTGGTGAAGCACTAGACGGTCCTCTGCATCGTCAAGCTTTCCTCCGTTGATGAGCTTGGGGGCAAGCAGTTATTTTGGTGACCGAACAAGCTTCTCTTATGACTCTTCCTCCTCGTCTTCCATGGACTCCCCTCCTTGGAAAATGAGTATTTTCATTTCCTGGTTCAAAAAGACTTACCTGATCCCGCCATGGACCTACATCTGGTTGGTGCTAATCTTAATTTTCCTCTTCATATCCATCAGTTTTGTGACAGTATTCTTTTTACTCATCAATGGTCATTATTTGCCCGAACGCTCTGCTGTAAATTTGGTAGCCGGAGCTCTGGCCCCTCACACATCATCACAAATAATGAAATGTGATCAAGCCACGTGAACATTTTGGCCTTTCCTGTTGCTGATGGAATCGTTTGGGATAAAGTGGCTTTCGAGATTCATGGTCCGACGGAGGTCCTGAACATACCATACGTGTTTTGTGTTTCATTAGGAGATGTGGTAACACCGGACATACATTCCGATGATTGGGATATACAAGCTGTGTATTCCTTGTTTTCCGATTTGAAATATTATGCTGCCTTTGATGCTGACGATTTGTATTTAAACTCTGCCAATTATGCTGATTTATTCTGTTACCAATATTATGGCCACCACTTCTTGCATAAAACAAACACGTTAAAACCTGTGTTTAATTATACACAATGGGAACATTGTCCGACTCCCTTACAGGGAAGTTCGAAGACTCTTCGTAATAAGTTCACTTATTTCACTAGTTACAGCTCGTCAAGCAATCATATTTTTTAAAATTAAAGAAGTCATCAGACTCCAAATTTATGCTGACTCATTCGAAGTTTATCTATTCCAATTCCTTTCGGAAAAATTTGGCTTTAAAAAGTTATGATCACTGGAAGGAAACCATTGATTTAAAGTCGATTTGGGGCACTAAATCATGGCAGGTACAGGGGACAGAGGCATTACACCGTGCTTGCTTAATTCCGAATCAAATGTTATTCATTAATGACACAGTACACCAAACAACTTGTTTTGGCTTGGCTAAGAATATGAATGGTCCGACTATTCCATCGTTGGCGGAATATGTTAATTGGAATAAACATACCAATTATTCCCTTGTGGAGCTACAGGCAGTGATTGGAAATGATAGTTTCAGTATCTCAAATGTTGACCCCTCGGGGTGGTTATTGTGGCAATCAAATTCCAATGCATGTCAACTTCACTTCTATAATGTAACGACCGGTTTTACATATTCTAGACATGACCCTCGTTTCCCACATTCACATTCTGTCACCACGTATTCTGTGGGAAAATTGTGCCAAGAATGGTTGGAACATTCGACACTGTCATCGGTGAAACCACGCCTGTCTCTTTTGTCCGGTGACATTAATCTAGCTGATTTCATATTGGGCCCTAAGGTTCCCTGGACTAAAAGATTCCTCTATGCAGCTTATGATGAAGTTTGGAAACTTTCGCAGATGGAAGCAGCTTTCCCTCTACGCCAAATTAATAAATCAAATTTGGAAAAAGTCTTTGCAGTTGTTGATAATAGTATAAATACTTTGTCTTCTCGCATTTATACATTAGATAATATTGTTTCGTCTGTTATTGATATTGTTCAAAGTGATGTATCAGTATTATATAATGGTCAAAATCAATTGCGATCAGTAATGCAATTTGCATGAATGTTACAAACTCTCAAAATGGGAAAAGTGCCATGGGGTTATTTGAATGCTTCTGCTTTGTTTTTGCCATTTAATTTAACTGATAAACAGAGATTCATGTCCATGAAAGATGCAACATTCACCCTATTGCACATTGAACAATTAGAACATTTGCCGTTTTCTGTAGCAGAAACTGATTTGGCTGTATTGTTAATTCATGGCTTTATCTCTCTACCATTTTCACTGTTTCAATTTCGATCATGTATGAAACATTTTCCAATATGCCGGTTTGAACCCCTGCGTGGTACCTTTCTCCATGAATTATGGTCCCTACCTTTTACATATAGATGTCAGCGGGAGAACAAAGAGGTTGTCCTGACAGGGGAGGATTGCGATTCCACGGTAGGACATTCCTTAGTTTGTAAACACGTTAAGTTGCACAATGCATGTAACGTGAGCGCGCCTAATCTCGCTTGTTTTTTTAAAGGAACTCCGGTTGCGGCAATAATTCCGGCTTTTACGCTGCTTTCTAACGGCAGTTATCTTATTTTGAATAGCCATGACTGCTGTGGGTTACGGGCAGGAATCCCGTATATAGTAACAGTTTCACAATGTGTTACCTGGTGTAATAATGTGCTGTTTCCACCCCCACATGAGAATGTAGATAGTTCCATTTGGCCTTCCATTCCGACTTTGAAAACAGGCTTCAATAAATTGAGCAGACTAAAAGCGCTATTGTTTCAACAAGAAGTGGCTCTTGCTTCAGCTCGAGAGACCTTCAAATTGCAGGTGGCCAGGACGTCTAGTGAGATTCAGTCGCTTCTGAACACGAATCTCCCACTGGATTTTGGAGAACTGATACACCAAATTTTTAATGCGTCTGACACACAGGGCCTAGCTACATTTTTTAAACTTGTGGAATCTGGCCTTGTGACTTCTTTTCAGACGATATTTGGTGTAATACCGGCCTTTATTCATTCTATTTTTTCCAGCGCCTTTGGAGGATTACCGTTAATCCTAGCACTGGCAGGTGGCATCCTGGTTCTTCTGCTCCTATAACGCAATGGCTGCCAAGCATGTGGTAATGCACAGACCCGGCCAGTTGCAACTGTACCGTGACCGAATGCAACAACGTTTTGGATGCTTGCCATTGGCGACGCTTGGCGTAAGTTATCGACTAACTTTTCGCTTTGCCTTCTTCACTTGCGTGCAACCTGTGTTCTACTGCCAACTGTGCCCTTTTCATTGGTCCTTGGATTTCTACCTCTCCAATACGTCATACGCGGACCAGGATTATGATCTGTTTGTAAGTCCACTGACAGCCCACGATCAGGCCTGTTCTGGCGATGTGAGCATGGTCTGTGCGGCTGCGCTTGGAGTGTTGGCTGAGTGGGATATGTGTGCGGCTGCACGGAACCTCTTGCAACAGAGTTTCATTGAATATCACGCAAGTTGCTCGGTTATGCTCTTGGAAGCATCGGAATACGATGAGCATGCCTGTTCCTTCGACTTACTTAATTGGATGGCATCCCTTTTTGCTACTGAGTATAGGGATGGCCTCTTGGAACGACTTGCATTCTTAAGTTCACGTACTTTGATGGATAGTCTACCACCAAATTGATGACGTCCCAATGGTTTTTTGAAATTTTTTCAATTCGATTTTTTTCAAGCGCTTCAAGATTCTGCTTATTTTTTAACACTGTTTGGGTCTTTTTGTCTATGCACTACGACCTTACCACCGGGAGGGCGTCATATGGCCATTGGGTTCATTGTCGACATTGCTAAATTAGCATGAGCTCTGCTGCCATGCTGCTGCTTTTGAGCACATTACTACATGACTTTGTTTTGCAAGACTCTGTGCCTTTCACATGAGAACTGTCTGCTTTCTGCGTTCTCTGCCTGTTCCTGGAGTGTAGTCTGAACATGATGTGCAAGGTCGATAAACAATGCCCCTTGTTATTCTGTTCTGGTCAGTCCCTAGCACCTAGACAAAACATGCTAACCCAGCTGCCACTGCTAAAGCCTCACGGTTTGATATTGTAGGGATGCATGTTGTTCACACACACTTGGTGAGGGACCTTTCCAGGGAGAAGAGCTATGCTGTTCCTATGATGTAGAAATACCATCTAGGCATTAAGGTATGGGGTCTGCTGACAAAGCCCAGAGATCTTCTCTTATCTAATAAAACTTATTTTACCAAGGGGAGGGTGGCTAGGCCTTATGGTCTTTGTATCCACCGTCTATATATGATGATATCCCCCTTTATACTTTGTGGTATTGTAACAATGCTGACTGTTTTAAGTTTATGAGTTTTGCTGCTGGTAGTGGCTCGTATACTGCGTTATAGAGCACTATAGTTAAAATAAACATTTTGAACTATTACAGTGACTCTGTCAATTCTATTGTGGACAGGTGCGAGTGAGTAGCGAAAGGGTATCTCTTGCTACCGCGATTCCTGAGAGAGTCGGGAGTGTTCTGGGTTGTCTAATC